>CM018046.1:28114437-28409437 GCA_008638375.1 Nyssa sinensis
AGGTTAGCTCAAACGATGGATAAGAATAATAGTGATCAGTAGAAATATCACAGTAACCAGTCACTAAACAAATGGAGAATCTCAAAGGCACATTCCAAGATAAATCAATAAAGTAAATATAAAGAATGGCCTGAACAACATATAACTGCCACAATGATAAAACATCAATCTGAAATCAATAATAGACAAGCACGTCATCAACAAATAATATGTCAACAGGTAACTATGAACAAGCTCACAATAAGGATCTGAATCAGAAGTATATCATCAATATAAGCGTGCCAAAATATCAACGAGTCATGAGTACATCATCAAAATATCAATGAATGATATAGGATGCTAACAAAACATATGCTGACATATATATGCCTCAAGAGAGCCTATCTAAGGTCTACTGGTCTGACAGCGCCCTCACACGCCTGGGTCCAGCCTCGCCCAAATCATTGTATCTAGGGTCTGCTGGTTTGACAGCGCCCTCAAGCCCCTAGGTCTAGCCTCGCCCAATCACTGTATCTAGGGTTTGCTGGTCTGATAGCGCCTTCACGTGCCCAGGCCCAGCCTTGCCTAAACCAATAAATAACATCAGAGCTCTGTACATATAACATGTCCCTTATAGATTAAATATTAGGCTACTCCCAAACATCGACCCGTAGGTCCTCAAGCATCTGTGTATCAGACGGACATTGTGATAGATCATAACTCTAGGTACTCAATAAAATCATGATTATCACATTTCCATAGCCGATGTACATGTTTGTGGAAAAGCATACAACTAGCATGGAAATGTCATATGATCAAACAAGGATTTCAACAATCAAGGTCTCAACGAATCAATAACAAAAGCAAGTATCAAATCATGGAAATCAATATCATCAAGTAGGTATAGAGTACAAATTGGCAGCATCAGGAAGTGAATGTGACATGGCTAGGAATAACACATGATAGAGTTCCGGTTTACTTACCTTGAGTTCTTAACATTTGCATTTCCATATGATTATCACAATAGCTTTTCCATAGCTCTCTTACCATTTTTCGTCATTTGAATGGTCTTATAATCATGGATTAAAAATATATAGCACATTGAATCAGTATTTATTTCATCATTATACTTCTGGTAAGCTCATTAAGTCATAAGGACGTATTCGTCATTTTTTAGTTTATTACTGAGTCTTGTATATAAATTTTTGAGTCTTTTGGATCTCATTTGGTAGCTATTTTTTATTATTGGGACACATCGATCATTTCTTATTTTATGCTTTGACTATTCCAGAGTCTTATTTCGACCCTCAATTTTCATAATTATGCTTATGATAGTCAATTACATCATATTGGCCCTCTTTTAAAATTTATCCGGCTTTTACTTTGTATTTTCTATGCTTAGGGGTATTTTACATTTTATGAAATTCCAATCCCCGAATCATTATTTAGTCATTCATACAAGTTCACAATTATTTGAGCTTCCATTAGTATCAATTTCTTCCAATTCGGACTTTATTTGGGCTTCGTATTGTATTAGGGGTATTTTGGTAATTTTACATCTTATGGTGGGACCACCCCAGAGTCCCCAAATGTCTAATCTGACATTTGCATTGTGTCTGGAATGTCTGAAACTATTAAAGTAGCCTCTTTTGGATCTCAATTTGAATTTTATTTGCTTTATTTATGGCCTAGGGGTAAAATCATCATTTTACCCTATTTATAAAATTATTTATTTATTAAATTATTTTTTAGGGGTATATTTGCATAAAAATCCCAAGAATTGGGCCAGAATAGAATTTTGCAGAACTGTTGGGGTCAATCCATAATTTAGAATAGTTCTGGCTTTATTTATTTTAATTAAAGCTTTGAACTAGTGGGTTTATAGAATAAAACCCTAAACCGGACCCAATAGTTCCTGAACCAGCCAGTTCAATTGAGTCTATAGAACCAGAGTAGAATGTCTGAATTCCCTGTCCTATCCATGGTTGGGTTATCCTTTATTTTCGGATTTCAATTTCAATTTCCTATTCCTGTAACCAAACAGGCCAATGTGTTTTAAATTCAATTCAAAACGACACAGTTTAGGAACCCATTTTTTCATTTGGTCGGGTCCCGACCTGACCCGATCCAGTGGACCCGTCTTGCTCACGACTTTTTGGCCATTGTTCCAGCGTCGTCTCCAACGTTGGCGCCGGAACCTGCAATTTATTTTTTTATTTTTCTCCCTATTTTGACGTCGATTTTTCATGATTTTTCTATCAAATGTCCTATAGAAACCTCAAGGACTTATTTAACATAGTTTTAGACCCCAAAAACTATGGATTCCGACGCCTATTTAACTTTTTCGGCCATGCACCGGTGAGCCCTATAATGGTCATTTCTTGACCATTTTGTCTCATTCCAACTGTTTTGGATTTCTAGAACTATTTCCCACTCATTTCTATTCATAAAATCAAGGTTAATTCAACTTCCAGTTTTCCTATTTCTGACAGTGAGTTATAGGTTGAGTTCCTTAAGGTTTCTTCTAAGTTTTCTTACTGATTTTTGGTCCTAAACATATCCAAATCATAATAGTAGGTAATTGAGCTCTTACCTTAGTCTCAGGCCCAGCTTTCTTAAGCTTCATGTTCCTTCCATCCATGGTAGTTTACTGCTGTGGCTGATCTTCCTTTATTTCAGTTTCTCTCTTCAGTCTCCCTCTCTCACTCTCTTTTTCTTTGTTTTCAAGTTTGTGGTTGCTTCCCCCCATTTTTCTATAGACAGCTATATATATAGAATTCTCTAGTTTTTAGCAACTTCCTGAAGGTTCATGCTAGTCATATACATATATCCTCCTTTCTGTTGCTTCCTAGAAGCTTATTGAATGTTGCTTCAAGAAGTTCCTAACTTCTCTCTTATATAATTCTATATATGTATATATAGATAGGTGTGTGTGTGTGTGTATATATATATATATATATCTGTTTTCAGCCCCCCATTGTGTCATATATGTTGGCTGCTTTATTTTTTCTAACTTATTTCTGTCTAGTAGGTTCAGTAGCTTCTTTTGGAAGCCTCTAGCATATATATACAATATATTATATAAATACACACATAACATATATATAATATTATATGGAAGCTTCCAGCATGTGCAATATTATATATTCCAGTGTTTGATATTTTATTTCATAAAATATTAAGTTATGAAATGTCGACAAATTTGGCATAAAAGTGGGGTTCGGTATCATTGTTATTTATTTTCCATTTTGGTTTAGGATTCGGATCCTTTTGATCATTTTTTATTTTCATGTCGTATTGGGAAATTTTAATATCGCTTGTCCCATTATGGCTTTTATTATTTTCATTTTAAATTATTGTATTAATCCCTTAAAACTAGGTCGAGTTGTTATATATGTTATAAGAATCCTACTCACTAATACTTAAGGCTTATTAGTGTTTATAATACTATCAACCTCATATTTTCTAATTATCCTCCTTCACTCTTCTAATGGCTTCTTCTTCTCAGAATCATCTTGATTCGGAAGACCCACCTAATGTACTACCACCTTTATGGCAACCATCTTCTCAACTTGGACTGGTCCTATCACAGTTTATAACTTTGTGATACATGAGGGCTCTATTGCCGTAGTAGTTGCCCTGGGTCTCGTTTCTCCCTATGATGTGGGATTACTGGTAGCTAGGATTGATGCTAATGTTGTATATGATTCTTTGGTTCCCTGTATCCGTGCCATGAACTCTGTTTCAAATATGACTTGGAATTTATACGTCAAGAATGCCATAATTCGATCCCTAAATAACCAATTGCTGTTTCGCAAGGATTACTTTCTGAATCCAATCAAAGGGTTAAGGAGTTCTTATGGGAAAAGAAAAAGTTCAGAAAACTTATGGATAAGTCTAATCAATCTCTGGAGACCAGAATCTCAGAGTTGGAAATTGACAACAGTTGATTACGAGAACAATATGAAAGACTCTTGGCTACGGTTCAAGGAAAATCTATAGTTTTTGATACTTAGCTTTCTTTAAAAAATTTCTAGTATTCTATTTTTCCTTTGGATAAGGCAACGTTTTAATTTAATTTTCTACTACCTTAACTCTAGTTTCGTAGTCCTTGTTACTTTACATATAATAGATAATCATTTTGAATCTTAACTTAATGTTAGGATAGGGAAACATGTGTTTCTCAGCCCCAAAGGTATATAGTAAGGTGAATAGTCTCACTCATAACTAAGGTTCTGATAACACAACTATAACACCCCGACCCCATTAATTAATAATTCCTTCGCTAATTATTAATTAGAAACAAGATAAAGAAAAATTAAGAAAACTAATCGAGAAATTCTCGACGGTTACGATAGGCCAATAAAATAATTAAATACGTCGAAAAAGGAAGAATATAATACCCTGAACTCAGTCACTAATTTATTTGACGTAATGACGTTATTTTGGAACCTAATGCGTTGGTTTAGTTACTTTAGCCTCATTTTAACACCATTAAAACTCGAATTAATAAACTACAAAGATCATAATAAAATAGATACAACGCGAAGCCTAGAATATTGAGACCTACCCCGGTAGGAAACCACTGAAAGAAACCGCTTCGCAACAAGAGAAATAAAAAGATAGATAAAAAGTAAAAAGCTAAAACATGGATTTTCAATAGCCAAACAAGCCTTAAGGCAAAACATGGAAAAAAATACCAAGAAAATGCAATGGATGGGTTTTGAACCCTTGACCAAGTGAGGCAAACATCTTGTTACCTAAAAAATAACCGTTGGGCTACCAACCAATTTTGTGTCATATATTCCACATGAAATATATATATATATATGAACATAAAAAGAATGATCTAAAACAAAGATAATAAAAATAAAATATTTATATATACATATATATAGGTGCATAATTGCAACAACCAACCTATGGCTTAGATACACTCATATAAGCTGCTAAATGCAGCATGGTGGTTAAAATAGTGAGGGGCAGATCAACTGTAGACTAAACATGTATATATATGTTTATATATGTATATATATATATAGTGTAGCAGCTAAGGACTCTAGAACCATCATCTGATATATATATATATATATATATATATATATATGGGCTTTGTGACTTAGATATTGTCCAAGTATGGGTATGCTGCATCTTTTAACCGTGAGGAGACCAAATAGTGTGTGTGCGTGAGTGACTTGAGAGTGAGTTACAAAGAGAGAGAGATAAAAGAAAAAGAAGAGGAAGAGGGGAGTTTGCATGCAACCCCAAACCCGACCTTAGAGCATTAGAAGGAGCCAAACCTAGCAAGAAAAGGGGGAGGATACCACTGTTGAGGTAAAAACACCACACACCCATTATTTTCTCTCTCTAAGATTTTTCTATATACAAGTTGTTTTGGGTTTAATTGTTGCATGCATGACATTAAGGGCTTGTCATCTTGAATAGGAGTGAAATTTTGGACCCTAGAACAGCCCAAAACCCTAAGCCAAACATAACTTCCATGGATAGACCTTCATTGGTATAGGTCTGAAATCTTCTAAACAAAACCCCATTTGGTTATTGAAACATTGGCTAGGCCCCAAAAGTGTTCTAAACACACCAAGCCATGACTTAAAACACAAAGGAAGAGCCCCAAAACCTGAGTTGTAGGTTCGGGTCCAAAAACAGTAGCTCTCTTTTTGGATACCAAACTTATTTTTCTTAATATGGTTTTAAAGCCTTTGCAATGGGGATCACAACAAGCCAAACCCCATGAAATTTCATGGAGAAATGGCCATGTACTAACCTAAAAACCGTGGGGTGTGTGAAGTGCTAATCAACCTTTTTAGCCTAGTTCAACCCTCTAAACTAAGGTCAAACCTTACCTTGAATTCTTAGAAACTCTTTGGGGTGGAAAACAAAGGGATTAGGTGACCGAAACATCACGAAACTGACAAAAAATGGAAAGCTGCAATTAGGGCTACAATGACCCTCGCGTTGGGGACGATGAAAAATGTAGGGTAGGGTCATGGACCTAGGTTTCGGGTCAGGCCCCGACCCAACTGCGAAATGGTTTAAAACCTTTTAAGTGAAACTACGACGTTTTAATTAAGAGAATTTAAAATTTAAAATTAGGGCTGACGTTAGCATTACATGTTGAACCAGCCAAAGCGGTTGGTCCAGTGAAACCCTAGACTAGTTCATTCAAAAATAAAATAAACCCTCTAGTTTATTTTTAATCTTCTTAAAAATTCCATTTGGACCCCCGAAAACTCTGGCATCTCATGTTGACGCCAACAACTTTGTTATGGCCCAAATTTTAAAGAGTTAATTTAATTAAGCCCCTGAAAAATAAATAAGTAATAAAATAATTTATTTAATTATTTTAATAATTGGGTAAAATGACTATTTTACCCTTAGACACTAAATTGGTCAAGCAAGGCCCAAATAAAATAACTAAATAGTGTATTTTTACTATTACAAGCATTCCAGACTCAACGGTGGAGTCTGATTTATGAAATTAAGTCCCAAAAAATATAGACACGCAAATGGTAAATGATTGTAGTACCCCTAATGGTACCCAGGGCCAATGAAAAAGAAAAGATAGTCTATTTTAATTATAACAAACATTTCGGACCTAATGGTGAGGCCTGTGAAGTCTAAGTAAATCCCAAAAAATACAGATAGACGAACTAGGATGATCCCAAATATGTCCTAGCGATCAGTTACGTGATCAGATGGACTCTGATGACTATAAAATTATGTATTTTAACATTATGGGACATTCCGGACCCAATGACGAGATCCGTTTTGTGAAACAAAGTACCGGAACCATTGACTCTTCAAAATGACAATTTTACCTTTAGTATTTCAAAAGCCAGATGAATGTCAAGGGGGACATAGTCTGACTATTTTGGGCACTCTAGACTCAATAGGGGGAGTCCGTATTAGCAAACGAAATATCGAAAAAACTTGACGCGTAAAATTATAAAATGACCAAAATATCCCTAAGCATAGAAGATACAAAGTAAAGGTCGAATGAATTAGAAAAGAAGGCCTAGTTTGATATAAAGCATAATTATGGGGCTGAATAAACTTCGAAAACAGCTAGAAGTATAAAATGAAAAATGACCGATGTGTCCCGATGATCTAAAACAAATATCAAATAAAGTCTAAAAGGCTTAGAAATTTACATTATAGACATGACGAATACTCTGAGGACCACGAAAGGGTCCGGGGCAAGAAAGATAAAATTACCATTGTGCCCCTAAGGTCAAGAACGTGATTAATTGATAACAAATGAAGTTCAAATGACCTTAATTATAATCCTAACGGCTACTAAACTCATTTAAGGAATATAATAGCCTAAGTTGAAACCCTGAAATAAGGAATTAAAAACACTTAACTAAATAGACTAAGCTCAAAGGGACTGAAAGCATTGCAAAACAATGTTTGGGGTTAAAATGGGTACTAATTCAATATGTAATATGTTGGATCCATGATTATAGGATCACTTAAGCAACGGAATTGAAAAGAAGCTACTACATAACAATAGTGGTAACCTGCTTGAGAATGCAATACTAAGAAACCGAGGTAAGTAACTCCTATGCTTTAATATGGGTTATTCCTAGCCAGTCATATTTAATTTCATATGCTGCCAATTTCGTACACCTTTCACCACCTATTGATCTTGATTTCTCCGATTGATGCCAATCGACTTGTGATTGTTTGTTCATGCCTATACTTCGAATTCGACTTGCTTGCCTATATCATTTTTTCATCTTGATTTGCTGATACTTGAGCATTTTTATACCATCATGTACACCATGTCATGATCTTGTGATATATCTTATTGATGTAGATCTTGTTATTCCACACACATTTTATGACTCGTTGATTATGATGTTGACTGTTTCATACGATTGTACATCCCAGTGTGAAATTTGATTAATCATGATGTTCGATATGTGCCCGGGGTTGTGCTCAGTCATAATGACCCATCTATTCACAGATTGCGTGGGGGAAAGGCCCTTTGGGGTCTTATATGTCCTTTGGGACCTAAAAGAAAAGAGCTCTAACGCTATTCAGTAAGCCTGGGATAAAGAGGCAAACCTGAATGTGCATTTTTAGGGGTATGCCGGGCCCCGGGTGATTCACGCATTTCTGGGTTATTAGAACTCAATGATGATATATTTTTGCATTTGTTGAATGATTATATTCTATGCCCTTTGAATGATCATATTATTGCAAGCATGACATACTTTTGATTGGCTAACGTTTTGTATGTGGCAGCACCTCATCATGATAGGCTAGATCCCATTTTGATTGACTTTGTCATTGCCTTCTTGTATCATATTCTGGGATATGCCTCTATTTGGAGACCCTCGGGTCATTATTGCTCTATTTTGGTGACTGGCTATCTATTATGTATTTCTTCCATTATTCTTGTGAACAAAACTAACCCATGGCAAAGCTAGGAATTTACTTACTGAGCTTCGTTAGCGAACCCCTCCTTTATTTTTTTTTAGGACAGCAAGAATAGGGAGAAACCATCGGGCTTACACGTCAGCTGGACTGCCTACTAGGCTACTAATAGTCTTTTTATGAGTTTTGTAATAGATTAATTATTGTAATGTCCTAATTTCTCCCATGTTTCCACGGTCCTGGTTTGGTTTATGTTTTTGAGGATCTGTACTTAAACACTTATATATTTGAGAATGTATAATGATAACCTGTTGATGGTACTAGAATTGCTAATGACTATGACATGCACTCATTAAATATCATTCATCGTTCAAGATCCTCTTGGCAAGGGAACGGCCCACAGGCCGCAAACCCGATCACGGACCACTAATTCGCATAAGGTGGGTTTTGGGTCGTGACAGAGTTGGTATCCGAGCATATGGTTCTAGTGGTCCATGGGAAATTAGGACTAGGATGTTAAGGCTTGTAGAATCTAAAGAGTTAAGTAATAAGTAAACCCCTTATAGTGAGGTAGTGGTTACTTGACTGACAAACCCTGTTCTTTTATAATAGGTAATCTGTAACCAAAGTGCTACTTGAATTCAGATCGCCTGGACATAATAGAACACCTACTAGAGTGGGTTGTGGGAGTTCTACCTAGAGGATGTGAGACTGAACCGGTGTGGCGTGATCCTACTGGTAACCAAGAAGCCCGACTAGACGATGAGAGAAATCGATTCCACCAGTACACACGGTTTGAAGACTTGAAGCCCCCGACGTTTGACGGTTTGAGTGGTCCCATAGTAAGTGGAAGAATGGCTGCTAAATATAAACCGCATATTTCGGGTTCTCACTTATAGTGAAGAACAGAAGGTGGCCTATGCCACACACATGTTCGAGGGGACAGCCCGTGGATGGTGGCTGTTAGAAGCAGCTCGGGAGCCTAATGTGAGTTGGCCGAGATTTACAAAACTCTTCAATGAGAAGTATCTTCCCCAAGAAATTCAAGATAAGAAAATAGTTGAATTCTTAACACTTCAACAAGGAGGAATAACTGTCGATGAATATGAGGCCAAGTTCACCAAGTTGGCCAGTTTCATCCCTAGTGTCCTCAACACCGAGAGCATCAAAGCCCACAAATTTGAAGGAGGCTTGAGATGGGCCATACAAGACTGGATTAGGCCCTAGAAATTAGCCACGTACCATGAGGTGGTGGCGACAGCGAGAATAATAGAATAGAGAGAAGAGGAATTTGCTAGGAAGCAAGGGAACCAGTGACGAGGAGGAAACTGGGACAGTGGACAAGGATCATCATCCTCTAGGTTAAATATGAGAATACGCAGAATGGGGACGGAGCCCAGCCAGAGAAGGGTCAAATCCCGCGAAGGGAACCTACCTAAATGCCCCACTTGTCAGAGGTACCACTAGAAGTAATGCTACAAGGAGACTAATGCTTGCTTCGCGTGTGGACAAGTCGGACACTTTGTGAAAGACTGTCCCAAGGACACTAGGCCAAGGGTCCATACTACACTAGCTACATTGACTTTTATGCCAAGGCCCCCATAGGAAAATGAAAGACCCAGGATTAAGTAGCAACAACCAGGGGGAGTTTTCTTCACCATACCTAGTGATGACCAGGCCTCTACCTCAAGAGCTGCGGGTATGCTCACAATTTTTTATTCTCAGCATATATAGGACCTATTTACTATTGGTTTCTTACTCTCATATATATATATATATATATATATATATATCACTTGCAACATGTCAAGTGAAATATAGAAATTGAATCTCTAAGTTACTCGTTAGCTATTTTGATTCCTTTAAGGAGAATTGCTAAGAGGAAATGCTTTATAAGGGTCGTGTGAAATTAAAGTCGTGGTTACTCTTTATCCGGTTAGCGGTTGACTTGAAATCTTTAAAACGTTTACCCATGATCAGGAATCACAAGTGAATGATGCGAGTAAATCTAAAAGTTACCCTTAGTAGAAAAACCTTGAAACACAATCAACCGAAGGGTGATCGTAAACATAAAGAGGAAATATGACCCTGGGAAACATGATAACAGTAATAACCCAGAAAGGCCTGATAAGCAGGCGAAAAACTTAAATGGGTGATGTAATGAACATACCATTGAACACATGTAGTGGATCCATCAAGGACTCTGTCCTTGGAAAAGACTAAAATGACCAAATAAGGAAGCTAATACACCCTAACCAATGGAAAATGTGAAGCTTAGTTACACTATAGGCTTCCTAAGATTACAACTAAGATCACTAATATAAGAGAAATTTTCTCTCTCCATCGGAAGCAATAGATAAAGAGGTATTCATATCAGTCTTTAACTTGAAAAGAATGAGGGAACAAAATTCTCAACCTAACTAATTGATAGACAAATGAATGCAGAAGAATTCAAAAACGAAGGTTGTTGTGCCAATAAAATAGTGCAACATGAAATGAAAGAGAATTAATAAATCTTCAACTTAAATAACTGGTGGGAATAAGCATGTGAGCGAAGGTTACAAATAAGTATTACGGATAAAACTAAAAGTTACCTATGCATGGAAGAAGATGTTGTAACACAATGAGCTCACGAGTAAATCATCTTGGTGCAAGCCAAAAGATATTCATAAACACAAAAGAGGAATATGACGCTGAAAATACTAAAAGAAAATACAATAGCCGACATGGTCAAATAAAAGTTGGTGGATAAAAGAGACATGAAAGGGAGACATTACAGAATAGGCCGTTAGAAAGATTGGGAAACCTCGTATAGATGCAAATATGTATTAAGCAGAACAGTGCAAGTCCACCAAGGACTCTGCCCTTGGTAAAGCTAAAGTACCTAAATGAGAAACCCAATACACACAGAACGATGAATAAAAGTAGTGTAGTTCATTACACTATGGATTCCCTACTACTAAAATGACAAATAGAAAAGAAAGGATAGTGAAACTCGTATAAATATTTTCTTATTTGGAAAAATATTATCTAAAATGCCATGATAGACCGAGAGACAAATAAAAAGAGAAACTATGACGACAGGATTAGCATGAAGAGAGTTTAGAGTCTCCTAGATATGACTAACTAAGTTTTGAGGATAAAACTTCTTTTAAGGGGGTAGGATGTCAGGACTCGAGACCCACCCTATGCAGATCTCATGTCGCGCACCTGATCCAACTAAGGGTGTCGAACCGAGCTGTCTCAACTTACTACACAATCAGTGCTACTAACTTGCAACAACTAAATAGCGGAAGACTTAAACAAATAAATAAATAAATAAAAGCTGCATGTGATATATATAAGGTTCTCAAAATCTGGAATACAAAATTCTTAACAACTGTTCATCCCCAAGACGTGGATAACATGGGAGAGCTACAAGACTGTCTGTACTAAGTATTACCCTTGCAACTTCAAAAGTAATGTCCACCTCTAGCTATCAGGCTCTATTGTTTGTTGTCGATATATGTGCCTACAAAATGTTGTGTAGTATCTAGTGAGCTATGAAAACTCAGTAAGTAGTCCTTTACTCTGCCATGTTTACAGGTGTATATAAAAGAAGTGCTAGTCAGTCAATGAATATATAACTCAATATCAAATGATAGAAGTCAAATGATAAGAAAATGAAATTGCTCTGCTAACAATGTCATACTACTACAGTCATGAGCTATATCAAGTATGAAATGTAAGCACTCAATGAAAGCTGTAAAATCTCATGATCATTCAATAACAATATATGTTGAAAAAGGAAGAATATAATACCCCGAACTCAGTTACTAATTTATTTGACATAATGACATTATTTTGGAACCTAATGCGTTGGTTTAGTTACTTTAGCCTCATTTTAACACCATTAAAACGCGAATTAGTAAACTACAAAGATCATAATAAAATAGATACAACACGAAGCCTAGAATATCGAGACCAACCCCAGTAGGAAACCACCGAAAGAAACCGCTTCGCAACAAGAGAAATAAAAAGAGAGATAAAAAGTAAAAAGCTAAAACATGGATTTCCAATAGCCAAACAAGCCTTAAGGCAAAAGATGGCAAAAATACCAAGAAAATGCAATGGATGGGTTTTGAACCCTTGACCAAGTGAGGCAAACATCTTGTTACCCAAAAAATAACCATTCGGCTACCAACCAATTTTGTGTCATATATTTCACATGAAATATATATATATATATATACATAAAAAGAATGATCTAAAACAAAGATAATAAAAATAAAATATTTATATATACACATATATATAGGTGCATAATTGCAACAACCAAGCTAAGGCTTAGATACACTCATATAAGCTGCTAAATGCAGCATGGTGGTTGAAATAGTGAGGGGCAGATCAGCTGTAGACTAAACATGTATATATATATATATATATGTATATATATATATATGGTTATATATGTATATATATAGTGTAGCAGCTAAGGACTCTAGAACCATCATCTGATATATATATATATATATATGGGCTTTGTGACTTAGATATTGTCCAAGTGTGGGTGTGTTGTATCTTTTAACCATAAGGAGACCAAACAGTGTGTGCGCATGAGTGACTTAAGAGTGAGTTACAAAGAGAGAGATAGAAGAAAAAGAAGAGAAAGAGGGGACACTGCATGCAACCCCAAACCCAACATTAGAGCATTAGAAGGAGCCAAACCTAGCAAGAAAAGGGGAGGATACCACTGTTGAGGTAAAAACACCACACACCCACTATTTTCTCTCTCTAAGATTTTTCTATATACAAGTTGTTTTGGGTTCAATTGTTGCATGCATGACATTTAGGGCTTATCATCTTGAATAGGAGTGAAATTTTGGACCCTAGAACAGCCCAAAACCCTAGGTAAACATTACATGTTGAAAAGGCCAAACCAATTGGTCTAGTGAAACCCTAGACTGGTTCACTCAAAAATAAAATAAACCCTCTAGTTTATTTTAAATGTTCTTAAAAATTTCATTTGGACCCCCGGAAACTCTTGAATTTCATGTTGACCCCAACAACCCTGTTATAGCCCAGATATTAATGAGTTAATTTAAATAAGCCCCTGAAAAATAAATAAGTACTAAAATAATTTATTTAATTATTTTAATAATTGGGTAAAATGACTATTTTACCCTTGGACACTAAATAGGTCAAGCAAAGCCCAAATAAAATAACTACATAGTGTATTTTTACTATTACGAGCATTTCGGACTCAACGGTGGAGTCCGATTTATGAAATTAAGTCTTAAAATATATAGACACGTAAATGGTAAATGATTGTAGTACCCCTAATGGTACCCAAGGTCAATGAAAAATAAAAGAGTCTATTTTAATTATGACGAACATTCCGACCCAATGGTAAGGTCCGTGAAGTCTAAATAAATCCTGAAAAATACAGATAGACGAACTAGGATGATCCCAAATACGTCCTGACGATCAGTTACATGATCAGATGGACTCTGATGACTATAAAATTATGTACTTTAATATTTTGGGACATTCCAGACCCAATGACAGGATCCGTTTTGTGAAACAAAGTCCCGGAGCCATAGACACGTGAAACGTCAAAACAATAATTTTACCTTTAGTATTTCAAAAGCCAAATGAATGTCAAGTCAAGGGGGATATAGTCTAACTATTTTGGGCACTTTGGACTCAACGGTGGAGTTTGTATTAGCAAACGAAGTATCGAAAAAACGTGACGCGTAAAAGGATAAAATGACCAAAATACCTCTAAGTATAGAAGATACAAAGTAAAAGGCCAAATGAATTAGAAAAGAAGGCCAATTTGATATAAAGCATAATGATGGGGCTGAATAAGACTCCGAAAACAATTAGAGTATAAAATAAAAAAAGGCCGATGTGTCCCAAAGATCTAAAACAGATACCAAATGAAGTCTAAAAGGCTTAGAAATTTACATTTTAGATATGACAAATACTCTGAGGACTACGATAGGGTCCGGGGCAAGAATGGCAAAATTACCATTGTGCCCCTAAGGTCAAGAATGTGATTAATTGATAACGAATGAAGTTCAAATGACCTTAATTATAATTCTGACGGCTACTAAACTCATTTAAGGAATATGATAGCCTAAGTTGAACCCTGAAATAAGGAATTAAAAACACTTAACTAAATAGACTAAGTTCAAAGGAACTTAAAGCATTGCATAACAATGTTTGGGATTAAAATAGGTACTAATTCATTATGTAATATGTTGGATCCATGATTATAGGATCACCTAAGCAACGAAACTAAAAAAAACTGCAACATAGCAATAGTGGTATCCGCTTAAGAATGCAATACTAAGAAACCGAGGTAAGTAACTCCTATGCTTTAATATAGGTTATTCCCAGCCAGTCATATTTAATTTCATATGCTGCCAATTTCGTACTCTATCACCACCTATTGATCTTGATTTCTCTGATTGATGCCAATCGACTCGTGACTGTTTGTCCATGCCTATACTTTGGATTCGACTTGCTTGCCTATATCATTTTATGATCTTGATTTGCTGATACTTGAGCATGTTTATACCATTATGTACACCCTGTCATAATCTTGTGATATATCTTATTGTTGTAGATCTTGTTATTCCACACACACTTTATAACTCGTTGATTATGATGTTAACTGTTTCTTATAATTGTACATCCTGTGTGGAATTTGATTGATCATGATGTTCGATATGTGCCCGGGGTTGTGCTCAGTCACAATGACCCATCTATTCACAAATTGCGGGGGGGAAAGGCCCTTTGAGGTCTTATATGTCCTTCAAGACCTGAGAAAAAAAAGCTCTAACGCTATTCAGTAAGCTTGGGATAAAGAGGCGAACCTGAATGTGTGTTTTTAGGGGTATGCTGTGCCCCGGGTGATTCACACATTTCTGGGTTATTAGAACTCGATGATGATATATTTTTGCATTCGTTGAATGATCATATTCTACGCCCTATGAATGATCATATTATTCCAAGCATGATATACTTTTGATTGGCTAACGTTTTGTATGTGGCAGCGCCTTATCATGATAGGCTAGATCCCATTTTGATTGACTTTGTCATTGCCTTCTTGTATCATATTGTGGGATATGCCTCTATTTGGACCCTCGGGTCATGATTGCTCTATTTTGGTGATTGGCTATCTATTATCTTTTTCTTCTATTATTCTTGTGAACTAACCCTGACCCATGGCAAAGCTATGAATTTACTTACTGAGCTTTGTTAGCGAACCCCTCCTTTATTTTTTTTAGGACAACAAGAATAGGGAGAAACCATCGGGCGTACAGGTCGGCTGGACGCCTACTGGCTACTAATATTCGTTTTGTGAATTTTGTAATAGATTAACAACTATAATGTCCTAATTTCTCCCATGTTTCCACGGTCCTGGTTTGGTTTATGTTTTTAAGGATCTATACTTAAACACTTATATATTTGGACATGTATAATGATAACCTGTTGATGGTACTAGAATTACTTATGACTATGACACACACTTATTAAATATCGTTCACCGTTCAAGATCCTCTTGGCGAGGAATGGCCCACGGGCCGCAGACCTAGTCACGGACTCCTAATCCACATAGGGTGGGTTTTAGGTAGTGACAACACCAGCACACGCTGCCATCCTTCCCATCCTTCCTCAATGGTTACTTAACTTTTAATCCATGATACTGACTCTGATGGTATAGTTGACTTTATAACCTAATTCCTTTTATATACCGACCATGTTAGTGGTACTAAACTTAATCTAAGGGCAACTTAATAATTTCATACTCTAATTCTCTTAGGTTAATCTTTTCCAAAAAACCATTAACCTTTGCTCCGATAATAACTCTGTCACATCCTAAAACCCACCCTATGTGGATTATAGATAATGACCGGCCAGTTAGGCATTTCACCAATACGTTAATCTTAATAGCATATTGATGACGTGTCTAACCAAAGACCTTTTTATCATTTCTAAGTATATTGCATCCTATTACATAAAATAGTGTAGCAGAATTTTCGTTTGTTAAAAATTTTGTTTGAATGCAATCATACTTGACAGAACATAATTAGACTATACATCAGAGTTAAAATAACAGAATCCTTAATTATTACATTATTGATGAATATGTCTCACTATCTTTTTCCTGTCACAAAATTATTACATCTGTGGTCTTAGATTGTCCCCTCCGCAGTTGGGATACAAATCCTTCTTTTGCCAGCGTCTATGCATTATGATTTAATAAATGATGGGTCTAAAAACAAATACTTGAACGTTGAGTACAATAAGTCTAAAAATTATAGCCCAAAAATTTCTTTGATGACAATGACAAAAGGTAATCAAATAGCCAAAGATCGTCGTCCAATCCAAAAGTGGTTTTACTCTAATCCTTCATTTTAAGCTATGTTATTATAACTTTCACCTGAAATATGCAGGATAAAATCCATGTGAGCTTTATTGAAAAGCTTGTGAGTAACACCGGTCCCCTATCATGGGTTTTTGAGAAAACCCATTTCTGTAAACTTTTGTGGATAGCAATAGAAAAGATCTGTACTGAGAAAACCCATTTCTGTAAACTTTTGTGGATAGCAATAGAAAAGATCTGTACTGCAAGCTACTAGCATTCTTAAAACATATACATATAACTGAGAGTTGCAAGATATATACTGAAAATCATGCAAGAGTTTATGCTGAATAGTTTTATAAGTTAAACATGATATCATAAAATATGATAAAGGTGAGCACATAAAACGTGCCACACTTCTAAAATTTTGTTCTTTAGGACCTTGAGTTGTCCCATGGTGACTTGCAAACTAAAGCTGTGAAAACATTTTGTGCCATACATCTTATAAGCTCAGTCCTTAGGGACCACAAATGTCACATCGGTGACCTCTATGTAATTTAAAACTCTGGGCTTACATAGCCTGCTGTTCCAGTCTGGTTCTAGATTTCGAGCAAGTCGTGCTTATGAAGACTCTTATAAAGTCTTACTGACTATCTCACCTCCGGCAAAGTGTCGTAAGGCACATAAAAACTGAAACATGCTTGCAAAACATTCTTTAAGCCATTCATGCTATAAAACTTTTAAAGAAATGCTACTTAAAAGTATGCAATTCAACCATTTATTTCAATATTCTATAAACAGTCATGCAGTTAAAACATTTAGCATAGTAGTCTGAAATATGTTATAAAGCTATAAAGAACTGCATATAGTATTATAAAACTGTAAAGAACTGTATTTCATGAAAAATGTCTCCACTTCAAAGTTCCTGGTTACTCATTTGTAGTTCAGTGTCCACGGTCATTCTTTTATTCATCTATTTAACATGTCTCGGTATTCTTAAAGCATGGGTCAAAATACATCGGTACTATATCAGTATAATACTCGACTTAATCTTTGTTTACTTAGTGTTCTTAGTCTCTTCTGGATTTATTTTTACTATTTAGAACTTTTATATGGTCTTTAATCAAGGTTCTCGATATTTCTTAGTTCATCATGTGCTCACTTTAGCCATCAGGGGCATTTTCATAATTTTATACTTTCATGCATATATATCTTCTTACACTATTCACTCACATGCATGATATACTGGTGGGGTGACAGTCACTTTTGATTGTCCCCTTATCTTGTCCACATAGTAATACACACATCATTGCGCACACTATACAATCTCATGCGCATGTATTGTTCACACACTATTGTTGTCCACACATATATATTTGGTATTATTTAGTTATCGATGTATTAAATCATTTAACCTTATTAACCGTGGTTAGGTTAAGTCTGCATGTGATTAGACCATATTCCTAACCTTAGTTATTATTACTATACATAACGCTTCAAAGCTTCAAAAAGATCTTCTTTTATTATAACTTTTGATACATTGTTTTGGCAAAATTCAACATTGTACTATTAATTAGTATTGTTTTGACTCCACAACAACCCCAATAAAATTGGGTTGGGGTGTTACAGGATGTCCCTTCCCCATCCCCATCCCCATCCCTGACCCTGTTTATATTCCCCATCTCCGACCCCGCCCCGTTCCTTCTAAAAGTTTATCCTTACCCCAATTCCGTTTATATTCTTAGACCCCACCCTGCCCTGACCCGAATCTTAATATATTGTTTTCTTAAATAAGTTATAATTTCTTTGGTAGATAAATTAAAATTTTATTACCAAAATAACTAATAGAAAAATAAAAATGAGTGTAATATGAAAAACTTTAAAAATTAAAAAATCTCATTAAAATAAGTATATATAATGCATATAAAAATAATCAAAAAATTAACTGAATCTTAATATATTGTTTTCTTAAATAAGTTATAATTTCTTTGGTAGATAAATTAAAATTTTATTACCAAAATAACTAATAGAAAAATAAAAATAAAAATGAGTGTAATATGAAAAACTTTAAAAATTAAAAAATCTCATAAAAATAAGTATATATAATGCATATAAAAATATTCAAAAAATTAATATATAAATAAAGTAATGTCGGAGCAGGATAACTATTGTCACAACCCAAAACCCACCCTGTGCAGATCCTGAATAGCGACTGCTACCCTTCGACTCGAGGGCCGTCGGGTAAGGCTTACATAAGCGACGATATCAGACGGCGGTGCGGCCTATGTTTGTAGAAGCGTGAAAAACTTTTTCTTTTCTTTTTCTTCTTTTAAATTTTCCGCACATCTGCCCGGTACTGCCACTCTTCAAAGCGGTATACATGATTATACATTCAGAGCATAATAAAAACTTTAAGACTTTATAATCAATACATGTTCAGTTGTCCCTCAGGACTTAGTTACATAACATTTAAATATCTTCTATAACAAAAAGTGACTAACTATAAGTCCTTAGTGCTTCCTAAAAATTGCTAGTCCTGTAAGGAGCTTCCTATGCCCTTCCTCAAAATGGGCAAAGCTCTAACCATCTTCATTATCAAAAGTCAGGATTTCTTTCAGTTACCTGTAATGTGGGTTGGATAAATCTGGGTAAGCTAAACTAAGCTTGTAAGTAATTCCGGCATTTGTCATGGGTTTTCAATTGGCAGTGGTTAGTACAAAAAATTTTATAAGACATTCACTACCAATTGTTCGTATGCTTCAAATATAGAATATATGCATTCTTTAAAACAAATAGTTTCGAGACATTTAAAGTATTCAAGCTAACATATGCTTCTTCAAATATATAAAAAGAAACTTCAAAACATGTAGATACGTGTAGTAAAATGAGGGTAAAACCTACTTCCTTTTTTGAACATAACATCTTATTACTTTCATTAATAGAATCCATTTCAAACCGGACTCTAATATTGCTTCTCGTAGAGATATCTCATACTTGTGGGATTAGATCCTACTACCGGGCATTTTACTCATAAGTGAATCCCAAAGGGCGTCACTGGCTCGTAGTGCTTATGCACAATTATCTTACATTACCAGTGGCAACAAGAGGCATATAAAACATTTACAAATAGATGTTATTTAAAACATTAAACCATGACATCCTAATAGTTGTATTTAAATACACATGACTTCTTCAAATAGATGCTTTTATGAGTATTCAAAACATAATTTTCATGGCTTCATGATAGAGTCTTCAAATACTTGGAATATGCAAATTCAGAATATTTAAAGAGATTTGGCATTTTAAGCTTAGACATGCTGAAATATATTTTTAAAGAAAACTGTAGTAGAAACAATACATTGAGCATGTCACAATAGGGTTTATAAGAATAGAAATACTTTAAAACAAGGATCAAGTAAATGTTGAATTTGATATTCAAATGTTTCAGATATTTTGAACTTTAAACTTCTTCAAATTCATGGAGTTAAATTTTCACTTCAAATACAAGATTACTCACGTTTAAACTTCAGGGTTGACACTACTGATGTGTCTTTCCCTTTCCTTTGATAAGCTTAAAACAATTTATGAAAGTTTCATAAATTTCACATGTACTTCAATTATTATTAACTTGTGATCTTAACCTATTCTTAAACTATGTAAAGCCTAAATCCTATGATAGGTTTTATTCTTCAAAATCGGCTACTCGTAGTGATTTATAGTTGTATTTGCATGTCTATTTACTTTATGTTCTTTAATTGATAAATAGATATTACCTTCGAAGCATATCATTAAGTGATTCAACTTCCTCCAGTTCCTCTTCTTCCTTTCATGCTTTTCAACCAGCTTTCTTGCAGCCTCTTCCTTCATGAATCGCCCTATTAGAACTATAGGAGTTTTGAAAATAAACGGCTCCTAGGAGAGGATCTGCGCCTTCTTGGCAGTGTTTATTTTCCTTTTGATTACCCTTTCCTTCCAAATGAGGTCATCCATGATGATTTATTTCAGTCTCAACCTACGACACAGTTTAATGTGTTAGGCAATTTAATTACCATTTCTAAATTTACTCTTCGGTTAGCTCCATTAAATTTTTGGCTTGTTTTTATTACTTTACATATTGTTTCGTACTTGTTTTCATAATATGACCCCACCATTGAGTTCAGAACGTTGGAGAAAGTCAACTTAGACCCTCTCGGATTTCTATTTGGCTTTAGGGGCGTTAGGGGTAAAATGGTCATTTTGTACTTTTACGTGTCTTTTATTTTTTGGAGTCTAGTCTCACAAAACAAACCTCGCCATTGGATTCAAAATGCCCAAAATAATCAAAATACACTATTTACTTATTTTATTTCGATATCGGATCAATTTACTATTATTAAATTAAATAGATTTATTTTAATTTATTAAATTAATTAACTAAATATATTTTTTTATATATTTCTTGGCGGTATATCGCCACATGGGCCTTAGTGGCCCAGTGGCCCATGTATCCGTGTTAAGTTCCTTCACTTGCTTCAATTCATGGTTCAAACCGCGAGGGCAGCAGCCCTCGCTATTTTTTTCTTAATTCTTTAAAGCCAAATAGTGGATAACAGAGTTAAATCAGGATAAGATATCCTAGGTTTGAACCAGGCCTTTAAATAGATTTCCTAACCTTATGGCCAAACACCCGATTTAGGCTTTAATTAAAACAAATGGCTCAAAACGACACCGTCCCATTAATGTGGTGGCTAACCGACAAGCCTACACGTGTCCGAGCCAACACGCTTGATCCAAACGAGTTGGGCGAGTAGACTCATCATCTTCTCCATCACCTAGGCCTACTGTTACCCTAGTTTCAGAAATTTAACTTTTTAATTTTGTGAGTTTTTAATCACCAAATCTCCCTGCTCTTGGCTCCAAAATGTTTCTGAAACATTCATATAAGATTTGGCATTCACTTGAGAGCTCAAATTGAGCTCAACAGTTTAGTTAAAACCTTACATCCCCCACAGTTTCTAGGCTAGTAAATGGACATCTCTTCATGAAATTTCATGGGGTTTGGCTTGTTTTGATCCTTAGATTATGGAGCTTTATTCTACATTCCAACAACAAGGTTTGGTGTCCATTTATGAGGGTTGGTTCTTTTGAACCGTGATTGTAACTAGGTTTTTGAGGGCCTTCTTTTGGGGTTTTGGATCGAGGCCTGGTTTTTAGGACCCTTGTGGCCTCTATTTGAGGTTTCAATAAGCCAAACTTGGTTTAGCCTCGACTGGTTCAAACCTGCTCAAACAGAGGTCCTTTAATGGCTGTTCTTCATGGCTTGGGGCTTGTCAAGCCTTTTTGACCTTCTAAATTTAGTTATGATAGTTTCAAGTGTCAAAATTAACTCATGCATGCTTAAGAAAACCGAAAACAGCTTGTATATATGCATAAAGTTTAGAGAGGGAAAATAGTGGGTTTTGATGTTTTTACCTCAAACAGTGGATTCCCCCTCATTCCTCTTCTTATTTTCTTCCTTCTGAATACTCTACTATCCTTAGCTTCAAATTCTCTCTTCTAAACGCACATTCAGTGCATATATATATATAGGGACCATCACATGGCCGCCCCTCTCTCTTCTTTCCCTCTCTTCTCTCTCTCTCTCTCTTCCTCTCTTCCTTGACTTCTTTCTTCTGATTTTAATTTTCTCTTTTTCATTTCTCCTGTTTTTCCAACTTTACATTAAATGTTTTGGTGATATTTTGTGTTATATATATTATATTAGAATACACACTAACACACACTTACACACACACATGCAACCGACACTTCTCACACACCACAAACACACATTAAATTCACACACAACATATGCAGTGTGCATAGTTGTGCCTCCCCCCTTATATGTTTGTATATCATATACATGTATGTATAACCGTATATCTATACATATATATATATATACTTTTTTTTATATATATTTTAGGATCATATATATACATATATATACCTGTATATACGTCTATATTTAATTTTATGTATATATACATACACTTATATTTTATGGTATATACATATATATATATATAAGTATATATTGTTTATTTATATATATGCATATACACATACGTGTTTGAGTACATACGCATATTATGATGTTTGATTCATATTTTGATTTACGTGTTATATTCTCAATCAGGGTGTTAGAATTATCCTCCAACTCTGTTCCTAATTTGATAAAATTTTAAAATTTCATCTGTAACCCCTTTTCGAAACACTCAATATTTATGTTATTTAGCGAAAGAGTCCGACGAACAGGACAAATTAACATCTCTTCTCGTATTTATAAAATATCGGATCAGGTTCCTTACCACCAAATAAGTACATCAATCCCCTCTTGCCGCCCCCGCCCCCCCCCCCCCCCCCTCCTCTCTCCCATCCGCTTGTAACCAGATTAGCCAAATCCCCCCCCCCCTCTCTCTCTCTCTCTCGACAGAAACAAAATCTCTCTCTCTCTCAAAGTAAATGCTGAGCGGCGTTACAGCTTCCTGCAACCCTGACAAAAAGTCATGCCTATCTCTAATTTAGCCTCCCCTAAACCAGAACTCTTTTACTGCAGAGTACATTTGCTACTTTTTTTTCCCGTCCACGGTCACAGACTCCACCAAGTTAAGGAGAATCAGGGGCTAGAAAAATAACAATTACAAAGATGCTTGAAACTGTAAAGTACCTCATCGGCTCAACCGGTCCCGCTGGCTATGGCTCCAAGTCCACCGCTGAACAAGTCACCGAGAACTGTCGTCATCTGCGCTCCATCACCGCCATCATCACAGGTAATCCGACTCCACATGCACAATCGTTGAACAAGGGAACACAAGTGAGTTATATACTGGACTTGTCTCACACTTGTACGTGTGATGGTGTGGTTTGCCAGGCGCCACGTCAGGGATAGGAGCTGAGACGGCTCGGGTGTTGGCCAAGCGCGGCGCCAGGCTTGTCCTCCCGGCTCGTAGTCCCAAGGCTGCAGAGGACGCTAAGGCTCGTATCGTGTCGGAGTTTCCTGATTCTGAGATTGTCGTTATGGTTCTTGACCTTAGCTCTCTCAACTCCGTTCGAAACTTTGTTGCAGAGTTCTTGTCTCTCAATTTACCTCTTAATCTCCTCATGTAACTTAATAGCCGATCTTATCAAACATATATATAAATAATGTATCACGTTATTTGATCCATTCTCTTGTTCGTCTCAGAAACAACGCCGGAAAGTTCTCGCACCAGCACGCAATCTCCGAAGATGGAATAGAGATGACATTTGCGACTAATTATTTAGGTAATTTTTGCAATATAACAGTAATATATACATGTGTATGCGTATGAGGGCGGGTGAATTAGGTCTAATTAGAGCTCTTGTATTTGCTTGAAATTTTAGGTCATTTTCTGTTAACAAAGCTGTTGCTAAAGAAGATGGTCCAGACGGCGAAGATGACCGGTGTTCAAGGACGTATTGTGAACGTTTCGTCGAATATTCACGGCTCTTTTTCCGGCGACGTAATTCGTTATATCTGGCTGATAACCAGAAATAAAAGGTGAGCATTGAACAGGAAAATTTTAGAGAATCGGTACAGAACTCACTGAGTCAATGCTGAGATTTGCAATAAATAAATGAAATGAAAAGTGAAAAGCCTTTGACCTTGTCCTCAACTCTTCGACAGCCATTACGATGCGACACGTGCTTATGCTTTCTCGAAGCTTGCTAACGTTTTGCACGCAAACGAACTCGCTGAGAGATTAAAGGTAAATCGTTTAAAAAATACTTCAAGAATGAAGAGCTAAATTAATTTGTTCTTTCTCAATATTTTTTTTCCTCTTGAATTAATTTTGTTGTGAACATTTTAAAACGTAGCAAATGGAGGCAAACGTGATTGTGAATTGCGTTCATCCAGGAATCGTTAGAACTAGACTCACCAGAGATCGTGAAGGCCTCATTACAGGTGTGTGTATGGATTTATATGTATGTATATAGATAGGCACGTAGAGCTCTAGCTAGTTGTCTTGTTTCTCATGTTCTGAAATGTAAACAGATGTGGTATTCTTCTTGGCTTCGAGGTTCTTGAAGACAATTTCTCAGGTAGTGTTTGTTTCAGTTTCAAGTCTTTGTTGTCTATGATTGATCAATCGATACAGATACATATATGTATATATATATATATATATGTATGTATGTATCTACGCGCGTGTTTATGTTAATGGTCTGATGAAGGTGAATACGTTGTTAGGCTGCTGCAACGACGTGTTATGTTGCGAGTCATCCGAGACTGGTGAATGTTACTGGCAAGTACTTTGCAGACTGCAATGAAGCTTTGCCGTCGAAATTGGGATCCAACTCAACTGAAGCTGCACGTTTATGGTCCATCTCTGAAATCATGGTTTCCAGAGATTTCAAGGCAGTTTTTGATTCATTCAATGCTTTTGATTAAAATTAACAAATAAAAAAATTGGAGACACCATGAAATAAAGAAATAAATATTATAAAGCAAGATATATGGTGATAGCAAGAAGTGTCAGCGGAAGAGAGAATTACAGGCGGAGGTACGAATGATAACAGGGCGGCTTCGGGTAGGATGTCTTTTCTCAACTCTAATTTCGTTTATATTTCTCGACTCTATTTTTCTTGTCTTGTTTAAAAATTTATTTTAACTCCGATCCCGATCTCATCTCAAATCTCAATTTTTTAATTTTTTTTTTAAAATAAGTTAAATTTTGTATTTTAGTAGATAATTTAAAATTTCATTATCAAAATAATCAATACACTTAAAAATAATTAGTGTGATATTAAAAATATTAAAACTAGTTTTTTATAGTGTTATTTATTTGTAAATATAATGTATATAAAAATAATAAAAAAATTAATATATAGACGAGACGGGGTGATCGTCTCCTAAATTCGTTCCAAACTCGATGGGGTTTTAAAACCTCATTTCGATTCGATATTGTTTATAAGCAATCCATAACTGTCCCATTAAGGGCGTGATAGGGCTCTCATGGGGCAGGTTCTTGACGGGATAGGACAAATTATTATTCCTAAATATACGGTGAGGTCCATCTCTATATGTATGTATGTATGTGTATATATATATATATATATATAAGGTTTGTGTTTGTGTGGGGGGGGGGGGCTGTGATTTGACATGATGGTAAGGACTAATACTCCATTATATGTGGGTTGTGATTTGATGTGATGGTAAGGACTAATACTCTATTGGTAATGGGTTTGAATTATGAAAATTAGCCTCTTACAAAAATAATGTATATGTATAATGTAAGGGAAAAATCTTCCACAAATGAGTTTCCTCCCCTCAAAATGGAATAGTGGTTGTCGAAGTTGGTCAGTAGGCACTGTCGCTCAAGACCTTGCTGCTAGTACTTTTTCACACAATCCTTCTCATTTTGATTCGCCTTTGTCCAAAATCAAAGATGATGGAAACCTAACGGCTTTCATTGTCAAGTACCAGGATGTAATCTCAGAGGATGTTATCGTCAATCTAGGTGGCAAGGAATCGTCGAGAGTTACATACAGCTGCGAAGGTTTTATCAAGTTCCATCCTATAGTAATTGCTTTAGGGTTTAGGTTTCGTATTGCTAGTTTTTATCGATAGTTCTTCGAGTTTCTCCACATTACCCCGAGCTAATTGACGCCTAGCAGTTATAGGATTCTTATGGGTTTTTAGGCCTTTGTCCGCCTCTACAAGTTACAGTTAAGGTTTAATGAGTTTCGAGCTTTTCACATCATCAAGTGGATGGGGAATGGTTGCTACTACATCTCCTATCGCAACATTGTTTTGATTTAACATATGTCCCAAGGTGAGAAGGGATGGGACAAGTGCACCTTGGAGATTGGTGGTGTGTGGCAGTTTCCTACTAGTGAGTCCATATTTGTAATTCCTACTACTTGGGGTGGATAACATACTGGTGAAAAGGCTAATATTAGACCTTTGCCTCATGAGTATAGAGGAGCTGAGTTGTCTCATGCTTTTGCTGTGGAGGACTGAGACTGGAGTCGTCTGCTAGACCCAAATAGATAGCCACTTGAGGTCTCAAAATTGATGTCTTAGAGCGGGGTCTCCATGGGATTCCTATCAATATTTCCTCTAGGAAGCGAGAGTACAACCCAGGCTATAGTCCAGATAGGGGTGGTTCTCCACCAATGCCAATGAAAGGAGGATTTTTGGTGCAGACGGTAGGATGGCTAAAGTGACGGTAATGGTCCGTCCTAGGGAAGTTCCCCTAGCTCAACTGTAAATGGGCCAAAGGCTTCAAATTATAACCTTAAGAATGACCATTGAACTTTTGTAATTTTTTTTTTTTTTATACAATGATGTGAGGAGTGGGAATTGAAATCACGTCATTTAGGTGGAGATGTGCATTTGCACCACCTGAATGGGATGTAAGTCCACAATTTTTGTAAATTAAACCCACATAATTAAACCAAATAACCTTAATTCAAATAATTTTATGTTTAAATTTTATAAACGATGGCATATGAGCCACTAATGATGATGTTGCTCTTTTTTGGTCGGAAAACTTCTTGTCCTTAGCTACATGTCAAGAACTTGAGGTCAGAGGATCACCGGGAAGGCTTTAGTGGTAACCACTCTGATGATAAAGTCAGTAAAGAAATAAAAGCAGTAATTCAAAGAAAAATTGAATATAATTTGAAAGCGTACCTTATGGCTTTGTTTATAGGTTGTAGATCTCCTAAGTTGAGTAGGATTAGGAGTCGTAAAAATAGAGATTTGTAGATATCGTGAAGATAGTAATTGCCATATCGAGTTCTATTTTCTTATTCTGAGATCGATAGGATATGGAATGTGGTGTTAGGTTCTGAACCTGAATTATTCGTGCCTGGTTAACTTGGAAAAAAATAACATTTCCTGATCTGTACCCTGAACAACTCTTTATAGACACGTGTCATACCCAAGATACAGTTGTCAAATTATGGTATATCAAATGATATAATTTATAGCACAATAAAAACTCACGAATTAACTTGTAACTTAGTACTAAATAATGGTCCAATTAAAAATTCAAATATTGGTCCATTCTAATAGTAATTTATGGGTTATAATGAAAGAATGTTGTATTGTTGAAATTTTTTTATTTATTGAGATGATAAAGAAGAATTATATATGATTTTTCTCATTATGTGTTGATCACGTACCTTTTAAAAAAGTGTCAATCTAGTTAATGATCAATTTGTTGCTGTGTCAATCCGATATGCCCTTAGGTTTTCTTTCCATTGATGGGACAACAAGGATAAAAAGGAAGAGAGGGTCTTGTTTTGATGTCGTTACTTTTTAATTTTTATTGTTTATTACAGGCCTGGACATGGCAAACCACATAGCCATACTGAGTGCCAACAAGTCCTACAAACCACTCAACCTTTGACAAGGAAATAACGAGTATAACACAAAATGCTCGTCACCCATACAACTTTACATATATATATATATATATATATATATATATATATATTCCATTCCACCATCACCATGGTTTACGGTTTGTATTGGATAACAAGTTTGAGGTACCATTCCACCATCCCCACGGTTTACGGTCTGTATTGGATAACAAGTTTGAGGTGGCAAGTCTACTTCCTCTCAAGTTGATTCTCTCGCATCATTTTTCGTGACTTCCACAATCCTCCACCTCACTCTTATCTTATCAGATTTAACATCAACCATATATTACATTAGCTTTTTTTCATGGTCGCCAGAGAATCAAATATCACTTCAATGTCACCATCGTAGCCATGCAATTTTTATTTCATTCTTCCCGTGTATGAAAACATTTTAAAATGCTACATCCAAATATATATATATATATATATATATATATATTGAATATATAGAATTCCAAGATTGAAACGATGGGTCATTGTATTGTGTAATTGTAACATCCCCATCTGATTAAATAATAATTAAGTTACTAATTATTAATTAGTGACCTTAAAAAGAATAATTAAGAAATTTAAACGGGAAGTGGATGACGATTTCAAAATAATTCCAAGACCTTAAAAATCAAGGTCGACTCCGGAGAAAATAAATTACGACTACAATTTATAAAATCGATACGTGAAGGAGTGAATACTAAATTTAAGATCACAAAAGAGAAAATAATGTAAAAAGTTGAAATAAATTAATTAAAGTGCCAAACAAGGCATACGGGGGAAAATTGGAAAAAATAAACCAAAAGTGAGGGCCAAGGGGTTTTGAACCCTTGACTTAAAGAAATCAAAGTTTTAAAGCCCAAAAAGAAATACCACTTGGGCTACCCACTTTTTGTGCTTAAAAATATAACCTATATGTATATAAACATATCAAAAGAAAACCCCACCTGCCAAATTGGCCAATGGCCTTTCATGCAACGATGCTTAAATTTAAAAAAATAAAAATATGCAGAATATATGATTATATATGAAGTGTTTGCGTGTGTGAAGTGAGGGGAATAAAAAATCAGACTTGATGTGAGGGTGAGGTCGGTTAGAGAGAGAAACCTAGATAGAGAGAGAGAGAGAGAGAGAGAGAGTTAGAGAGAGAAAGTGAAGGAAGAATGGAGAAGAAGAATAAGAAAATGGTGCTGTTCCTAAAGGTTCTAAGGGGATCTAGATCCAAGCAAAGAAGAGAGGGAAACACACTATTGAGGTATACCCTACACTTAAATTCTCCTCCTCTCTCTAAAAATCTCTTGTTATATAAACTGTTTAAAGCCTCTTTTCATGCATGCATGGCTAGGAACTAGTATATCTTGTGAGAAAAATGGAGTAGAACCAACTTAGGAAGGCCCAAAACAAGAGACCCATGAAGAACCACCATTATTGGGGCTCCAATGGTACGGGTCTAAGATGATCTTCATGGAATCTGTTCTTAATGATTTAAATCTAACGTAGACCTCATGAGGATCCCAAAAATCCTAACCTGAGACCTAAAAGCCTAGGTAAACACCCTCCAAACATCACATATAGGTTGCGGTTTTTAGACACAACCTTCAAAACGTACTGTAAAATCGGATTTTAAGAATGGGGGCTTGAACCCCATGATGGATAGATTACAACAGAAGAAACCCCAAGGGTTTTGGGCCAAAAATGGGCATGTAGGACCGAGTTGCAGGCCTTGGTTGCCGAACCCTCTATCACGATTGTGAGCTTAAATTGAGCTCTCAAATGGATGCCAAGGTGCTGTTAGGACACCCAGAACCTTGAATCACCCAAAAATAGAGAGGATTAATCCCTCAAACTCCATGAAAGTGAAAGAAAAGTTTCTAAAAATTAGGGCAACAATAGCTCAAGCATGAGGAAGAAGACCCCGCTGAGTCAACTCGTGAGTTGACTCAACCGATCCTAACCGAGCTAGGCTACCCACTGTGTCGACTCGAACACGTGTTGAATTATGGGGGAGACACTACATTAATGAAACGACAGTGTTTTAGGAAGGGGGAACTTGAATTTAAATTGAAGTTGGAGTGATTGGTTACAAGGATAAGAAATAAAAATTAGAACTAAGGTTAAACCAAACCGTGGATAAGACAGGGGTTTGGCTATCTTATTCCGATTTTCTGAAATAAACTGAACCGGCTGGTTCAATGAGTATTGAACCGATTTAGGGTTTTAAGCTTAGAACCCACCAGTTCAGACCAAAATTTTAGGGAATTGTAATTTGACCCCAGAAATTGTGAAAAATCGCACTAAGGCCCAACAGTAATTAATTTAATATTAAATTAATAATATTATGATATATTTAAATGAAGAAATTACTAAAATACCCCTAAGTCAAAAACGGGTCAAATGAAGTCCAAATAAAATAAATGAATAGTGTATTTTGACTATTTTGAATGTTCTGGACCCAATGGCGGGGTTTGTTTCATGAGACGAGACTGAAAAATTAAGACACGTTAAAGTGTGAATTACCAAAATTCCCCTAATGCAATACGAAACCCAAATGAAATCTAAATTGGACGACATTGATGCCAATAAAAGCCTCATTACTTGTCAACTCGTATATATGACTAAATAATGATTCAGGATCAGAATATTAGGAAATATAAATGACCAAAATACCCCTGAGTACGGAGAAATACAAGTAAAGGCCAAAAATTAATTGTCATAAGCATAATTATGAAAATTAAGGATCTAAATAAGACTTTAGACCAGTCAATGTATAAAATGAAAAATGACCAATGTGTCCCTATGATAAAAAAACAGATACCAAATGAAGTCCAAAAGACTTAGAAATTTATATATAAGATATGTGAAATATTTTGAGGACCAAGACAGGGTCCGGGGCAAGAATAATTAAATTACCATTTTGCCCCTAAATATGTCCGAAGCTAAATGAAAATCCGAGAAGGTCTAAATTAACTTTCTTCGACGTTTCAGACACAACGGTGAGGTCCATAATACCAAAATAAGTTTTGAAAAGTAAGTCACGTGAAAAAAATAAAAATTATTAAATTACCACGAGTGGACTGGTAAAACCAATCCTAGAAAATTAGGATACGACGAGTCTAAGATTAAATGAAGAGCATCAATTTAGGGATGATTTGAAGTAAATGAGGAATTAATTGAAGTCTTGACGAATTTAATTTTTAGGAATCATAAAAAAAAAAAAATGAAAAGCCTACCAGTAGCGCTAACCCGGGGAATCAAGATGAGTAATCCTATACTTTAAAGTGGAAGTTTTAAATCTCCATTGATTCTGAAGTAAATTGAAGTTTAAATATTCTGAAGTGTTTTCATATTTTAAATATCTGCAGTATTTCTAAATTTAAATTCTCGTATTTATATGCATCATACTGTCATTTTATTTATAAATTCTAACATGGCATGCAAAGTTTACTACTTGATATTTTTGACAGATGATACGTTTATTTTTGGCATGTCCATGTAAATGTCAATTTTATTAAATGCCTCTTGAATTAACTGCTTTTGTTCTATCTACGCTTTAATAAATTCCTATACATTGTGATTTAAATTCCTAAAACTCATGTGTTAAATGTTTCAAGTATTGTTCTCCAAGTGTTTAAAAACTCTGTTAAATTTTTCATGTTTTGAATACTCATGAAAATTCATTCTCTTTATTGAAGCCATGTTTTTAAGTGTTCACCAAAAGCATTTCTTGAAGAAGCCATGTTTTTAGATGCTCATGAAAAGCTTTTCTTGAAAAGTCATGTTTTTAATGCTCTTGAAAAGTCATGTTTTTAATGTTCTTTAAAAAGCATCATTGAAGAATTAAAAAGTTTTGCAAGATAATGGTGCATAAGCGCAACTGATATTGGGTTCCTTCAGAACTCAATTGACATGAAGAATGCCCGGTAGCAGGATCTGATCCCCCAAGCATGAGATCTCTCAAAAGTAAGACTGGAATCTGGTTCGAAACGGATTCTCCTAATCAAAGTGAAAAGATGAAATGTTTTCAGAAATGGTAGCAGGTTTTTAAACCCCCATTTACCTAAAACGGGTTTTTATATAACCCTTTGTTCTGAAGTTTTGAAGAAAAAGAAATTTGCATCCTCCTATTTTCATGGAAAAGATTTCAAATTATTTCCTTGGCTTTCAAATGGTCATTCTGCACATGTTTATAAATTCTATTGTATATTAATGCTTTATTGAATTCTTTAAAAATGCATCATGCTATGTGATTTGAAGATTCTTGTATTCTGTAATTATTGAAATACGTGCCTAGCTTGAATGCCTTGTATGCTTCACGTTATCTTTTTTGAAAAATTTATGTATCTAAAGTATATGTACAATTGGTAATGTATGTTTGTATGAACCTTCTCTTATAACTAACCCACTACTAGTTGAAAACCCATGACAAAGTACTAGAATTACTCACTGGGCTTGTTAAAGCTCACCCCATTATCCCAACATTTTTCAGGTATTGATGATGAATAGGAGCCTTGCCCAATTTGATGACTAACGATTAGCAGCTCCATTATGATCACGGACTTTTGGAAATATTAGGACCTATAGTTGGTCGAATTTTGTTGTAGTAATTTTGGGACAAATATGTACTTAAGCCCCGAGAGGCAATCAAAGATGTAATATGTAAAACTTTAAAAATTTTAGTATGCTCTGAATGTATGTTACTTATTTACCGCTCCAAAGAAAAAGAAGAAGCGACGGTACCAGATGGGTGTGCAGGATGTAAAAGAAAAAGTTTTTCACGCTTCCGCAATTGCCAATCCTGGCAGTACCGCATAGTCGTTCGACGCTGCCGCTTACTTACTTGAGCCTCACCCGACGGCCCACGGGTCGAAGGGTGGTGGTTGGGATCCTTAATCCGTAGAGGCCGGATTCGGGGTCGTGATAGTAATGATAATGTGGGGGGTAGAAATTTACAAATACTAGTGCCTCCTACAAAATAAGAAAAAATTACCAAGAAGAGTTATGAAACATCGATGTCGTGCCTATCAAGAGCTCTTGAACGATCAAGTTAGAATATATTTTGAAGAAGTAATGAAAGATGCATCAAAATTAACAATGTATTGCTTGAGATGGGTAAGATTGCCATGCAAGATTTACTGTTTAAATAGATGATTTGACATAGGGATAGCATGTCCTTAATTGCAAGTAATTTTCTAATAGTGGGAGGATATAGGGCTACGGATGGTGCCTATAATGGGAGTTATGCCCCCGATTATCTTGAGATTATTGTCACGATCCACTTATCTACTAGAAGGTTACGCCACATGAATGCCACGTAGAAGCCACATGAGCGCTTACTAGATGATCCCTTTTGTTTGCATAGCAGGCCTGCGTAGATTTTCTAGAACATTCTTGAAGTGTATAGAGAGTCCTAGACTTGTGTGAAACTTTATACATACTTCTAGACTTGTATAGAGTATTCTAGAATGTTATAGATACTTGATACTTTTGTAAGGATTCTAGAATGATCCCTTAAGGAGGTGGGAACATTCTAGACATACCCTTATAGCCCTTAGATCAAAATGATCCTAACCGTCCATTGTAAAGCCAAGAGCCTATAAAAGGGGGTGGGTCTCATTTGCCACCCAACCAACCAAGTGTAAGCAAACTTCTCTTGAGCAATACAAGTTCCTTTCACTTTAGTTCTCTTGTCCCCTAACCATCATTTTCTTTAGCCACAAAGACTAAGTGTGCTAGCTAGGTAGGCTGACTTAGCACTACAAGCCCAGTTGTGAGTTGCTAAGTGTCGCACGGGTGCTTAGAATATTAAGACTATGACAGTTGGTATTAGAGCCTAGGTTGCAAGCGTGTTGCAATAAAAGGAATGAAAGACATTATGTCGACTTCAAAGATAACTTACGAGGAGGAGTAAGCTCAAGCCCAAGTCCAAGAAGGTGGTCGAGGTGCGCAACGCAACCCTGCCTAAGAGAAGTAATGGAACAAGTCTAAGGACATAATGGCTAGCTTTGAGTCGCGGTTGGCTAACGTGGAGGCTTTCGTGTCACTATGGGACTCCCATTTGGAGGAAGCTAGGCAATATCTCGATGACTTAGAGACGGAATACAGAGAGCTCAACCAAGCTATGAAGCGATCCCTTAACGAGCTAGGCGATTCCATCAGATTGGAGTTTTAAGCACTACGAGATCAAGTTATGTGCGAGCTCACTAACTTACGTGGATACATCAATAAGGAACTTAACACTATCCGTGCTCAAGCAAAAGAAGTATGATCTGATTGGGCATTATGCAAAAGAGTTTTTACTATAGGCCACATTGCTACACGAGAGATGCCTGAGGTAGATGTCCTAAAGCCTAAGGGTTACACCGACGCAAAGAATGCTCGAGAGCTTGAAAACTTCCTGTGGGGCTTAAAACAATACTTCCAAGCTGTTGGTGTAACTGACCAACCTTCAAAGGTATGCACTGTTACTCTATAACTTACTGACACTGCTATACTATGATGACGTAGGAGGCATCACGACATAGAGAGGGGAACTGGCACCATTAACACTTGGGAAGATTTCAAAAAAGAGATCAAACGGTAATTCTACACGAGGCCAACTCCGCTGACTCAAGCACACGAGTGCTGTCGAGACTATGTGAGAGAGTTTACCACCTTAGTGCTTGAGATCTCTGATCTATCCGATAAAGACTCTCTTTTTCTTCCTAGATGGCTTACAACTATAGGCCAAGATGGAATTAAGGCGACGAGGGGTGCAAGATCTTGCCACTGCCATTGCGAAGGCCAAGTCATTCATCGACTGTACCAAAGATAACTCCCAATTCAAGAAGGGTAACACTAGTAAAGGTGGGGGAGGCAGGAGTAATGCTACATAACATGACGAAAATAAAGAAACTAGGCCACATAAGCCACCTAGTGGCTGGGACAAAAGGTAAAGGAAAGGAGGGCAAGGATCAACCTTCAAAGCCCAAGAGTCCTTGCTTCTTGTGTGATAGCCTTCATTGGATGAGGGATTGCCCTAAGAGAAAGACTCTCAATGCCCTAACGTCTCAATATGAGGAGCAACAAAAGCAAGAAGATGCTCATATGAGGTCTCTATAAATCTTAAATGCTATTAAGTCAGGATGGTACCACCTAAGGGCCAAAGCAAAGGACTCATGTTCGTGGAAGCTAAGATCAATGGGATGCTTGCTCGTGCTTTGGTGAATACTGAAGCATCCCATAATTTTGTGTCCATGGAAGAAGCCAAGAAACTTGGTCTTAAGACTAATAAAGAGGGTGGTTTTATCAAGGTAGTTAACTCAACATAAACTTGTCTATGGTATAGCCCGGGATATACACACCAACATTGGTAAGTGGGCTGGCCTGGTTGACTTCTCGGTGATTTCTATGGACGACCTCAAGGTCGTATTTGGCATGAAATTTCTCGACAAAAGTGGAACGACAATGACAATGGTCGACTGATGGAATGGAAAAAATAATGAAAATGTCCTCTATGGAAAAAATGACGAAAATGCCCTCTAAGGGCAAAAATGATGGGAATACCCTTTATGGGCAGAATGAGAAATTACTAAAATACCCCTAAATGGGGGCATATTGTAATAACTTTTCAAAAATTGAAAAACCAACTTCATTCAATCAAGGATCTTAAAATGAGGTATCTATAGATAGCCCCTCGTTAGCGAAACTTGAAAGCAAGCGAACGTCAGTGCAAGAAAATGATGCCCATTTTGGGACTTTGATTGTTGAATTGATGTGATCGGACTCATTCTATATGAGATTCCTATGTATCACCCTGAGTTGAATCAGACCGCACATAGATCGTGAATGATGAAAAAAAAAGACCAAAAAGGAGTGCTATCCTAACAGGTTTTATGAAATTGCGTCCTCAAACCCTTCATTTAGAAGAAAATGTGATCCTAATAAGTCTTTCATGAGGTTATAACCCCTCATGAGATGGGTAATTTTCCTAAAAGGAAATGTGAACCTAATAGGCTTCATAGAATATTATGATAGACGAGTTATCTGAAATGAAAGCTATCCTGAAAGATTTTTTGAAATGTTGCGGTAGACGGTTTATATAAAAGAAAATGCAATCCTAATAGGTTTGAGATTCACTAGTGATTTTGACTTCTTAGTGTATCTCTTTGGTGAGATGACTTGGATTAGGCACGTTAAAAGGATCGACTTTCATGTAACTCTATAGGAAAGAGTGGATTCATGTGCATTCATTGGCCTTGAATGAGAGAATATGGTTTCTTAGAGTATCCATGTGATTAGTTTAAGAAAAATGAGATGAACCAGCTAGTTTTAACTAAATAGGCTGGACTTTTGGATAAAACTGGCTTGTAGCCACTTTGATTGTGATTGGAATTGAGTCATGATGAATTTGTAAAGAAATTTTGGCAATCATAGATTGAAAATACCAAAAATGGGCTTCAAATAGGCAAAAATAGGACAAAATTACCAAAATGGGCCAAAATTGCAACATGGGCCAAAATCAGCCCGCGCAGCCACTATGTGCCGATTGGCACACAGAAGTGGGGGTTTCTACCCTCTGTGTGTCGACCAACCCCCGTCAATGCCCTCCGTACTAAGGGCCTGGGTGCGGGTAACTTGTTAAATGCATCGAGTTTTTTTATTTTTCTTTACACTTCTTTTGACTTGCTCTCTACCTATCCTTACCCTACTTGTGCTAAATTGTGTAGGGACTTAGATAGAAGACTTTGGAGCTTAGACCGAGCCTCAGGAAGTTCAAACAACGTGATTATTATAAGAAGATTTGGGATTTTTCAAGGAAATGGGAAGCAAAAATTTTGATAATTCGGATGCCATATTCAATTTGGACCAAGATTTTACGGCATCCAAGCTGGTGCTTGGGGCTATTCAACGTTACAAAGCCCCTTGGAGTGCTTGGAATTATACGAGCTTGGTTTAGGAACTGATTTGGCACTTGTCTCAACGTTATCGCAATGGAGAGGTATGGATTTATTATCTTTTCTTTCTATTATTTTTGGGTATTTTTGCTTTAATTCCACCCGCTTGATTCGATGAAACATTGTGTACGTGAATTTTATGTAGAAATGAAGTTTGTCCATGTATAAACACTTCAATCACGTGCCTATTTGGATAGTGCACACCACACACTTAACAAAATACCTCAACGACATCTCTTTGTTATTTTTGGTGTTTTCTTTCATTTTTACTTTGCGTTTGGCATGATTATGAGTTTCTAACATTGTCCTGATCATTTTATTTACAGGAAGAGTTAGATATTGGGGCCCGCGGCTCGCTGGTCGACATTGGCAAATGGTTGGCTGACATTTGCAAATGGTGGGCCAACTTGCCACCGCAGTGCAAGGGTCACATAACCCATGCGGGTTTTATGCCATTTCTCGACTGGATTTTCCATGCAGATAGAGACCAAAAGGTTCTCTACACTTTGGCTGAACGATGATGGAACACTACGAATACTTTCCACCTACACTTCAGAGAGGTCACGCTCAGTCCCTTAGATTTCTCTATGATTATCGGCATTAAGTGTTGGTGGCGAGCAAGTGTCGTGGGATAGTGATATACATCGCCGATCAATGGAGATTCAAAGATTGTTGGGCTGGGTCCCACAGTTTGCCTCGGGTGGTATGACCTGGGTGAAAAATATTTGGTAGGCCTTTCGACAAAAGGAGTGCCATAGCTTGGCAGCTCAAGACTAGTTGACTAAAGCTTTTATGCTTAGTGTATACCAATTGAGCAATTTTTCAATCATTTCATACTATTTGGGGCTTATCTAGAGGGACTCGTACCTCCTATGACTGGAAGACCCCCTCCTCTTATGAGAGTTGGTCGGCTAAGTGCTAGTGACCGGTATTCTCGGGAGGCTGAGACCGTGGCCGTTGAGATAGGCATTCCTGTGGCCTTTCTTACATTCAATGTGCCAGTCATGACTGAGGACTACACACTTCACCTTGAGGAGCTCATGAGGCCTACGAGCTTTATTGAGGAACTTCTTCCACCCAACCATTTGACTAGGGGAGGCTGAGACCGTGGCCGCTGAGATGGGCATTCTTGTGGCCTTTCTTACATTCAATGTGCCAGTCATGACTGAGGACTACACACTTCGTCTTGAGGAGCTCACGAGGCCTACGAGCTTTATTAAGGAACTTCTTCCACCCAACCATTTGACTAGGGTAAGGTTTAACCGTTTGATGTTTGAGATTTTCTGTTGAAGTTTTTGCTAACCCTTTTGGTAGTTTTGTTAGGTAGCCTGATTGATTTATGATAAGGCATGTGTCTACATCATAGCCATGAAGTACAAGGTGATGCAAGTCACAATCGAGTTGTGGCGGAGGGCCATTTATCGGACTGATGCGGACATTGTAAAGCATTTTACCTTTGATGATTATGCCCTATCTATATTGCTTCCTAACTTGTATTTTAATGCTCTTTCAGGCGAGCAGAGTATCCTGGCTTGAATAGATGGCTCAACCTTCAATTAGGCCTAATAGCGTGATCCCGATGGGAAGAGGAGGAGGAAAAGCACTAACCAGCCTAGGAGCTCTCAAGCTCCAGCCCTTAGGCCTAGGAGGAGCTCTGAACTTGTTGATGATGATGAGGATACAGAGGAGGAAGTGGTGCTTTCGAGACAATCGAGGCGACAAGAGGGTACACGGCACGGGCGCCGTTAGATTCCCATAGCCCCTTTTTTATTGCTTAAAAAATGTTTATTTTTCTTTTTTATTTTTTTACAAATGTTTTGGAACATGTATATAACCCTTTATTGATGAAGACATCTAGTTTTAGAATGAAAACGAGTGATTTGACACTTTGTGCACCCGAAAAAACCACAAAAATGTAGAACTGGGCAAAATGGCCCAAAAATCCTTTGTGTGTGGATCGGCACACTGAGGGGGGTATTTTCTATGCCCTAGTGCTGATTGGTACCGTATGTAGGTTTCGTCTAATTTTGACAACAATCGCATTTTTTTCCAAAAGTTGACCTCCAACCCAACTTGGAGATTGAATTACGGGTTTTTGTGGTTATAGAAAGATCTTTAGACTTCCCATCATGTATCTTTCTCACTTTTCTTTGATTTTCACAGCCCCTTGAAGTATTGTCCTCCTCATGGCTGCCACAAGTATTAGCATGGATGCTTTTGATGACGAGCTCCACTCATGGATGGTATCTTTTACACCGTCAGAGAGGATCAATTTGGGATCATTCAAACTGAAATCTCTTATTTTCATGACTAATATTGTGGTGGAGCAAATCTTTTTGAAAGCTTATGCGAGATTTTGGGACCCCATGGATTATGTCTTTCGCTTCAACATGGAGAAGCTTTCTCGAACTTTTGAGGAATTCTATGTTATCCTTGATGTGACTGTCCAAGGCAAGATGATCTTTCTCAAGGTTCAAAGAGGTTATTTTTCCCTCCTATCAAACTTGCTGTCATTAAATGTCACATCCCCCAGACCCACCCTGTGCGGATTTGGGGTACGTGGCAAAGGCCAGTTAGGCACCCATCGGGTTTTATCAGTTTTTTTTTTTTTTTGAAAACAAAACCCCGACGGTAATCCTAACCAAAGGCCATTCCGATCTAAATCCCAAGCATAATGCATTCAACATATATAGTTTAAGCAGTGGAATTTTCACATGAGAATGCATACATATATACTTGGTAGAGCATTCAGGATATATCATAGTCAGACCTATCTTAATCAAGATTACAAAACAGTTTCACTACAAAAGGTCATAATCTGTTCAGTTACACAAAAAGTACAAAAATGGTATAGATTCTCAAAAATGGGTTATCATTCTATCTGGGGGTCTCCAACATTTTCCCCCTAAGTTCTGGACCTGTTAAACCTGTCCATCTGAGGGTTCCCCTGAAATTATTAAAATAATGGAATGAGCTTTAAAAAGCCCAGTGAGTAACACAGATATCCAGGCAAGAGTTTCGAATTCAATCTTTGCTTAAATCACATGGTAATTAAATCAGTTTGGAATTAATAGTTCAATAAATCCAAGTCAAATTCAATAGATCAAAACAGATAAACGGTTCAGAGTGCTAGCATATCAATCAGAAGTATAGTTAATCATTTGAGAAACTAAAAACCATGTCATCGGTGATAAAAGCATGCATTTAAAACGATTGCATTTAAAACATATGGTATTCGAAACAATTTAGCAGATCAAGGAGCAGTAACTTAAACAGTGTCAGAAGTTACTCACCTTCAATATTTGAGTTTGAAGCTATGAACGGAGCCTTCCTCTTTTTCTCTTTAAGCCTAAAACAATTTATAAAGATTTATCAACTCATGACCTTAGACTGAGTAAGTCTACCCTATGATGGGTTTCATGGAACTAACTTATAGTGGCTAGTTCTTAGGTCTTACCTCTTAAGCATTTGGCTTAGGGTTTCAGTATCTTCCTGTTTTTTCATCTTGGCCTCGGCAATCATTTCCTTAGTACGTGCCTTATATATGAAGGGCTGGATGGAAACGATTTCAGTAGACTTAGCTATTCTAATATGGCGCTCAATAACTCTTTGCTGCCTCAGTAATTCTTGCATAAACTCTTGCTGTTTCTTATCGGCTAACCTCTGGGCCTTAGTCATGATGGTGAATTTCTTGCCATGTTTGTCCATGGTAGTTTAAGTGATATTTTTACCTAGAACACAGTTTGACATGTTAGAACAGATGCCTTCATATATTTATCGGTTCTGATTTTCATATTATAGACCTAACCATTGAGTTCGGAAGGTTGAAGAAAGTCAATTTAGACTCTCTCGGCTTTTACATCTGGGTTCGGGTATGTCAGGGGTATTTTGGTCATTTTTGCCGTCACATAATTTCTGTCTCGGATTCGTCATCTAATCATGTATACAGTCTCACAAGTGTCAGGTCTACTACTGGTATTAATTCCGTTTTAATCGGACTTCATTTAGGCCTTGTACAGGGTCAGGGGTATTATGGTAATTTCATATGTTGTATTTTTCGGTACTTTATTTGCAGTCACGGACCTCACCATTGAGTCCGGAATGTCCAACATAGTTAAAATGGACTATCTTTCAGTGAAATTTGGCCCTATGTGTCATTAGGGGCAGTATGGTCATTTACCCTTTACATGTCTGTATTTTTCGGGACTTGGTTTCACAAATCGGACTCCACCATTGAGTCCGGAATGCCCGAAATAGTAAGATTACACTATTCAATCATTAAATTCGGACTTGGTTTGACTTGTTTAAGGTCCAGGGGCATTATGGTAATTATTCCCTTTTAATAAAATAATTAAATAATTATTTTATTATTTTAATTAATTTTTCAGGGGCATAATTGCAAAAGATTTTCAAAATCTGGGCCTTAGTGTAATTCTGTTAAACAGTGGGGGTCAGTTTGCAAATTTTTAAAAGTTCAAAACTGAACCAAAGGGTTCAGTCTCTTTACAACTGAACCGGTCCGGTTCAGTCCGGTCCTGACCGGTTTTGTTACATTGCTGACGTCACGATGACGTCAGCCCTAAAATAATTTAAAACTAGTTTACCCAAAACGACGCAGTTTCATTAATGTGGTGGCAGTCCGGTTGTTTGACACATGTCCGAGTTGGCTCGGCCCAACCCATCTCGACTCGATCGACTCGGTCGACTCGGCCGAGTCAACTCCGTCTTCTCCACAAACTGACTCGGTGTTGCCCTAATTTCTGCAGATTTTTAGCTTCTATTTCGTGAGTTTTAGGGTACGGTTTCTTGCTGTTTTCGGGTGGTATCGACTCCTGAGGGTCACACCAACACTTTGGCATCGGTTTTGAGCATCGAATCAACCTAACAAGTTCTGTTTTCAAGAGGATAACCGTGACCTGCAACTCGATCTAGCATCCTTATTTCTCAACCATTTTGTGTGTGGTTTGAAGCTACGTGACCTACAGATCATAAGGATCAAGACCCTATTTTTATATTTCGGTTTGGTTGCATGTTTTGGTAGATTGCATTTTTGACCCGTAGCTTTGATTTCAAATTCGTGGGGCTACAGTGAGTCTCGGGGTCGCGTAGGTAGATGGTTGAGATCCTCTTGGGGTCTATTTCAGGTCTTGACACTCAAGGTTCCATTCTGCTATGGTCGATTCAGACCTGGTATTCCAAGGTCCATTAATGGAGGTCGGTCTCGGTTTCCATAGTTCCTGACCATTCTAACACCTCCAACACACACAGTATGCTCCAAACTAGTTCTTAGGGTTAAAAATAACCATGCATGCAGTCCATACCCGTAGCAACTCATCAAAATAATTCAAAATTTAAAAATGAAAGAATGAGGTAAGTTTGGAGTTTACCTTCAACAGAGACTCTCTTCTCCAATGGCTTGACTCAGGATTTCTCACAGTGCTTCCTCAAGTTCCTCAGGTCATGCATGAAATTTTCAAGCCTTTACTTCAATTGCCAATTCCCTCTCTCACTTGCATGCACAATCTCCCTTCTCTCTCTCTCTCTCTCTCTCCACACTTCACCCTCACTCTCTCTCTATCCCTCACGTATGCACTCAGTTTTTAGAATTTCAGAATTCTCTAAAGAGAGAATCTGATGCAAGTTATGTATATATATATGTACATATAGGGCTATACACATATGAGTGTATCTCTGCCCTTAGTGGGGTTAGTGACTGCTGACCTGATGGAGGTGATGGAGGGCTATGATGAAGGGAATGCATGCAAGGCCATTGGCCAATTTGGGTGGTGGCTTGAGCAGATTATAGGTTATATACATATATTGCTGTATTTATGCACAAAGTAACCAACAGCCTAGTTGGTAACTTTTTGAGACAAAGTTGCTTACCTTGGTAGGTCAAGGGTTCAATTCCCCTTGGCCTCCCAAGTGACCATTTTCTCTTATTTTCTGGTTAAGGCCCTGTTTGGTTGTCGCCGAATTCTAATTTCACTGTTTTGGCCTTAACTCCCAATCTGTAACTCCTTTTTCAGTGCAGTTTCTTTCTGTCACTTCCTACTCAGAATATCTTCCATTGACCAGGGTCCAATGTCAGTTTTTATTTTCTCGAGTTTCCTATAATTAGCTAATTCGAGTTTTATCACTATTAAAAATAGGCATTAAATTAGCTAAACCTGACATTTCATTCCCAAAACAGTTTTTAATACACAAAACATGCCAGTTAAGTAATTGGGGTGTTACATTAAATGCCATAGAGGCAAGGTTGTTAGTGCAAGGTCAGAGATTTTCTCTTTTACCCATCATGGACCGCTTTAAAAGCCAAGAGCAAAGTCGCGCTAGGCTGACTGCCTTAGCTTTATGCTTAATTTCTCACTTCTTGCTCTTGACCGATCCAACTATGGTTGATGCCTGCTTGATTGGAGTTATTGATGACCTTAGAAAAGAAAGGAACATCATGGGTCTGGTCTTAACCGAAACTTTGAATGGCTTAGACAAGGTGCATAACAGCTTGGACCATGAATTTAGGGATAGTCCCTTATTGTTGATGACGTGGCTTCACTTTGGGAAATTTTGCAACTTTGCCCATACCGACCCAAACACTATCTCTCACAAAAGCTTTTGGTGACTCAATCTGATAAGTAAGCATGGTGTGGCTTCTTAGTAACCTTGAGCCCTAGTGATTCTGATTAGACCACTTTGCATTGGCATTGTAGAACCTCTATTCCGCGCTCTACAAGTTATTCATATGTGTGCATAGCCGACCTAAACGTTCTTTTATTACCCCTTTTGCTTTCTTCGTCAATTTGGACTTAAACAAATTAAGCCAAGGACTAAAGGCCCACATTATCCTATGAAAGAATTGGCCCATTCAATTGTAAGCAAGTTGACCAGCCTTTGGGAGGGGTTCTTCTTTTCGAGTTCAGTGATACAGATTTATATGGGAAGATACATGAAGTGGGTGATAGGAAAATCTCTGAGTGGGTGTCCTTCGCAGAAAGACAAGGTTTGCCATTGGAGCTAGACTTGAGTGCAAAGTTTGAGGAAATCACTATTTCAATAAAGAACCATGACGAGGATTTCGTATAGTTTGAACTTGAGGAAGGAGATATTCAACAAGTTCGAGGCTTGAAGAGGAAGAGGATTTGGTGTAGTTTGAACTTTGGGCACTTTGACTTGCAAATTGATGAGTTTGAGTTTGAATAAAAGTTGGTGGAGAAGAGAGGATGATCCCTTTGTAATGATAAGAGTGACGATGATCTTTTTTTTTTTTTTTAAGGTAGTTAGTCTTGTCTAGACATTATATCACCAAATCGGATTGGGTTTTAACTGATTACAAAATAAAGTATTGAACATCCAATTTGGTTTAGAATGATGAAATTCTATTACTATTTTTGAGACCGCACTCACAATGACTTCATGATCTACCTAAGAACCCCAATGTTGTTGGTAACATTATTTGATAGGGGGGTCAGGTCATCGTAGTTCTATTACAGTAAATCTAGCCCTTAAACATAGTATGTTTTTAGCTGGTCTAGGTTGGTGGGTGAGGAGAACTCATTTCCATCCATGTTTGTAAGCCAAGCTGTAACCCCAGTGGTGATGGACTTTCTGTCACGATCCGAAACCCACCGCACGCGGATCTCGAGGACGTGATGCCAGTTGGCCACCTTGCCGATTTTTTCCGCCGTCAATGCGACCAACCAAAGGCAACTTCTAAACTTTACTATGAATTACATTCTAAATGTAGGGTCAAAGCAACGGAAATTAAAACCTTTTTAAATTGAAAATGTAATTCATCCAAACATATCAGAGCATGTCTAGAATCAGTCACCAAATATCTCTAAAGTATCAATATACATGCTCCAATGCATCTATTATATATCAATGAATTACTTAAGCAGAAGTCACACCAATACAATTCGACTGATCAAAACTCATCTCTAATGGACAACAATCAGAATGTCTCCAAGTACAATTTAATCATAGTGATCCAACGTACTAGACTAACCTCATCACTAATGATGTAATATTATAATACAAGTTGTGAACTTAACCTTACAGAGTACATAGTCAACTTGACTTGAAGTTCATCTTGTCAATATAAATCATTTGTGCTTCACTAATTCTGTTAGTTATCTCACTACATATCTGTCACGACCCGAAACCCACCCTACACGGATCTCGAGGATGTGATGCTAGTTGGCCACCTTGCCGATTTTTCCTGCCGTCAATGCGACCAACCAAAGGCAACTTCTGAACTTTACAATGAATTACATTCTAAATGTAGGGTTAAAGTAGCGAAAGTTAAAACCTTTTTAAATTGAAAATGCAATTCATCCAAACTCATCATGTAATACCCCGACCCGAGTTAAGGACTATTTAACCATCGACGCCTTAAATAACAAGGTCGGTTTCAAACCCGACGCACGGACTTTTAAGTAATAGTCCTGAAAAGTCAGGACGACTGTACATCACTTTCGTTGCAATCACCAACATGTCGATTCTGTGATAATTATATTTTCATGTCAACTACCGATTGTTGATACGAGTATGAGAATTGGGCACGTATTACGACGATACGAAGATTAGTACCAAGATGATACATTTAAGAAAATAATTAATTTTTAAAGTGATTAATTATTTTAAATATTATTATAACAACTAATATATATAATTAAATGCAAAAATATATATATACTATATAAATGATTATAACCTTAAATATATAGATATATAATTATACACGAATATATGTATATATATGAGTATGTGTATGCATGTATGTTGAAATATGAAATGTATGTATATCATATATGGGATAAGAGGGCATGCTATTGTTCAAAGTGTATAAAAGTGAGTGTGTGTCAAGAGAGGTGTGTGTATTATCCAAGGTGTATTAGGTTAGACCATGTATATATACATACAAGTCAAACAACCACACACACACACAATCAGCCCATGATAGCTCTGCCCAACAGTAACAATTCAGACCCTAACCTGCCACAAGTTAACCAAGCTGTTGGGGCAAATCAGATTTTTGCAAAAAAATCATCCATACACCCATATACAAATGTACCTACTGTAAACACACATGCCACACGAAAATCTAAAGACTGAGAGGGAAAGAGAGTTTCTGAGAAGAAGGAGAAAGGAGCAAAAGTGAAGAGGGTCAACAATCTCAAACCAAAAAGGTGAGAATACACAAAACTATCATTTTTCTCTCTCTAAGAATTTACCTACGTATGAACTGTTTTAGCTTTTGATTTTGTATGTATGGTGTTTATACTATATTTAGAGATGATCAAGCATTAAATGGGAGCTCAAAAACAGTTTAAAAACGTAAAACCAAGGAGGCAGCCATGGGAGGACCTTGCTTGAAGCAGGTCTGATCCGATGGAAATCAAACCATTTTTGGTGTATAGGGGCTTCAAGTAGAGACCATAAGGGTTCTAATAAACCCAACACGCGACCAAAAATCCAAAGAAAAGACTATGAAAGCATGAGTTGCAGGTTCGGGTCTTGAAGACCCATCTTAAAAAATCGACCACCAAGCCTGTTTTTGAGAATGGGGGTTGAATCCCCATACCTTTAGGGTCACACAGAACCAAACCATTCTAAAAATGGTGAAGAAACGAGCATGAACTGAGAAGTTACAGCTCGGATTATCGCGACTTAAATCGAGCCATTGAGCTACAATCGAACCTCCAAATCAATGTAAAAGTGTTCTATAAAGTATTATGGATGTTTTAGAAAAGAAAGCAGAAGAAATGGAGTTGTAAAACATCACGAAATAGGAAAAAAACGAAAACCTGCATCTAGGGCAACAGTAGGGGTCGAACGGGGAAGACGACGCTGAGTCGACTCGTCGTCTTTCGAGTTAGACGGGTTGGCTCGGACACGTGGTGATATCTGGGGCTGCCACCGCATTAATGCGGCGGCGTCGTTTTGGGGCGCATATATAGAGCCGTTTTAAAATTGAAAAGAAAAAGAAAAAAGGAAGGAGGATTGCGGTCAGTGGGGTTCGAACCCCTGACCTACGCGCCCACACAGCCTCCCTTACCACTCGGCCACGCGCTTGCGTGTGTCTTATGTGGCACCAATATATATATATATATATATATATATATATATAATATATCTAATAAAATCAGAAAATTAAAAAGGTGCAATTGCACCTTACAGGATTCGAACGTGGGATGTATGGGGAGGAGGTGACACGCTGGCCAGCGTGCCACCCTATTCAACCTGTTACTCATATGCAACTTAAATATATATATATATATATATATACTATACTTTATAATTTAATTTAATTAAATGAAATTAATTAAATTAAATACTCCGAAATGGCCCGTTGTCCAAAAATTACAAGTTATATATGTATTCCTACTGTCTCAGGCCTTCTGAGTTCATTGGTGAGGTCTGTGACATGAAATGAGGTCCCGAAAAATTAAAGACCCCTAAAGAATGTCAAAATGACCAAAATACCCCTGCCCCATAAATAAGTCAAACGAGGTCTAAATAAAATAAATAAATAGTGGATTCTAACTATTTCAAACATTCTGAATCTAATGGTGGGGTCCGTTTCACGAGACGGGACTCTGAAAAATTTAGACACGTTAAGGTTTAAATTACCAAAATGCCCCTACTATGCCCTAAACCAAATTAAAACCAAGGAAGGTCTAAATTGACTTTCTTTGACACCCCAGACTCAATAATGGAGTCCAAATTACGAAGCGAAGTACAGAAAAATATGACACGTAAAACGATAAATGACCATTCTACCCTTTTACATATAAAAGTCCGAATTAAATTCTAAGAAAGCCTAAACTGACTTTCTTCGACGCTCTGGACTCAATAGTAGAGTCTATTTGACCAAAAAGAAAAGTCTAAATAAAAAGACATAAAATTTGATGAATAGCATCTGTTAGATGACTATGAACTGGAATATTGCCAAAGTACTAAACTAAGGCAATGAAATACGAAAACACACGACACGTAAATATGTGAAGTAAATAACTTTAAGTTAAAGTTAATGGAACTCCCAGAAGAGTATAAAATAAAATAAATTTAATTCCTAATACATTAAGATGTGTCATAGGTTAAATATGAGTGCGTAAGAAATTTATAAAATCTTGTTAGGATCTAATACGATCTAAGCATAAGCTAAGAAGCATCAGTAGGAGATGTTTGAAGTGAATGTGAAGTTAATGAGGTTATTTATGAATTGTTCTTAGGAACTACAAAGGAAGTGGGAAAGCGCATTATTAGCACTAACCCTAAAGGACCAAGGTGAGTAATCTTGCATTTGAAGTGGAGGTTTTAACTCCACGGATTTCAACGGATGTTTTTTAGTTCAAATATTTACAGCATTGATATGTCAAATTCAGTATTCATGATTTCTGTTTTCTTAAATATTCTGCCATGACATGCTTCATGATTATTTACATATTATATCCGTAAATGTTTTCTTTTCAAAATAGTTAGCATGTCTGATTTTCCTTAAACATCCTGAATTTGATTACTGCAAGTATTGAAGCATCACTGCAAGAGTTATACGTCACATGTTTAAATACTCATAAAAGGCTTTTATATAAAAGTCATATGACAAATGTTTTGCTAGATAAATAATAAGCACATAGGTAGTGTTGTGAGTTGTACGGAACTCAATGGGCCTATCATGTGCATCAACACATAGTCAGGATTTTGGGTCATACGGAACTCAATTGACCTGTCATGTGAAATGTCTGGTAGCAGGATCTAATCCCCCAGGCAAATGAGATATCTCCACGTATACGTAAAACGGGAGTCTGGTTCGAAACGGATTCCACTAATGAAAGAGATAAGATGACAAATGAGATAAGATGACAAACGATTTTGAAGATGGAAGCTGGTTTTTACCCTCATTTCCTATTATGCATGTTTATATGCTTTGAAATGCATATACCCTATTTAAGAAATGTTTGTTTAACTTGAATTATGTGATTTTAAGTTACATGCTCTGAAATGCATATGCTCTTTTACGGAAAGATAAGTTCTAGCTTGAATACCTTGAATGTTTCAAAGCTACATGTTTTAAGAATGCATATCTCCTATGTTCAAGTATACGAACAATTGGTAGTTGAATATTTTATAAACTCTCATATACGAAACCTCTACCAATTGAAAACCCATGACAGATGTAGGAATTACTCATTGGGCTTTTCGAAGCTCACCCCACTCCCTAACATTTTTCAGGTGATGATCAAGGAGCAGTGAATGGCAACTCCAATAGGTCCTTGGAGATATTTTGGTAGTAGTAGGACCCATTATCAGTTAAACTTTTGTAATAGAAATTTTGGACAACGATGTACTTAAGCCTGAGGGGCACATGGATATGTACTATGTAGAACCTTTAGTTAATATTATTATGCTCTGATTATTATCTTTATGTGTACCGCTATGAAGAGCGGCAGTATCAGATGGATATGCGGTAGATGTTTTATTTTAAAAGAAAATAAAAAAGTTTTTCATGCTTTCGCAACCACAGGTCGCATCGCTGTCTGATATTGTTGCTCATGTATGAGCCTTGTCTCAAGGCCTTCGGGTCTCGGGGCGACGGTCGCGATCCGGTAATCCGCACAGGGTGGGTTTCAGGTCGTGACACATCAGAGCATGTCTAGAATCAGTCACCAAATATCTCTAAAGTATCAATATACATGCTCTAATGCATCCATTCTATATCAATGAATTACTTAAGCGGAAGTCACACCAATACAATTCGGCTGATCAAAACTCATCTCCAATGGACAACAATCAGAATGTCTCCAAGTACAATTTAATCATAGTGATCCAACATACTAGACTAACCTCATCACTAATGATGTAATATTATTATACAAGTTGTGAACTTAACCTTACAGAGTACATAATCAACTTGACTTGAAGTTCATCTCGTCAATGTAAATCATTTGTGTTTCACTAATTCTGTTAGTTATCTCACTGCATATCACCCATCGTAAGCTACCTAAAAAATGGTTATAAATAGGTCTGTAAGGTGAGGACTTGTGTCGAGTGATTCTGAATTCTTCCACTATTTTTGTAACCTCCCCCTTAAAGTGTAGGCCATTGTCGGAGACCAATTCGTGAGGCACCCCATATTAGCAAATGATATTAGTCCAAATTAATTGAGCCATTTTTTTATATTGAGGACAACATATGCCTTTACCCATTTGTTGAAGAAATCAATAACCACCAGGATGTATTTGTGGCCATTTGTAGATTTTGGCGTGATCGTGCCAGTGATGTTAATTCCCCATGTGGCGAATGGCCATAGAGATGTTAAGTTGTATAATTCTCTAAGGGGAGGTGCTACAGGTTAGCATGTATTTGGCACTTGTGGCATTTTTTCATGAAGCTAGCACAATCCTCATCCATGGTGTTCTAGTAATATCCTAGACCGATTACTTTCTTGGCTAGCATATGTCCATTCATATTGGGTCCATAGACTCTTTCCTGGACTTTCGTCATGACACGTTCAGCTTCCTGTTTGTCCAAACATAGGAGGTGAATACCATTTATGACCTTTTATAAAAGGACTCTCCACATATAATAAATTGGGTAGCCCAACATCTGTGGGCAACCTTGTCCCATTTGGTGTATCCTTGAAGGTATTATGAATATTTGATAAATGACCAAACATCGGTGTACCGAGTAGAATGTTTTAGCCCACTTTTGACCTCGTTGATGTTGCAACAGTACACCGGGTCTCTCTAACCTGAACTATTCATGGCCTGAGGTATGTAGTAAAATTGAACATCTTCGAAGCCAACCATCACTGTTTCAAAGCATTAATGATAAGGCATAAGCTTTTCTTCTTTGATTTTTCACCTTCCATGGATTTGGCCAATGACAAGAGCTAAGTCTCTATACACATCAAGATTTTTGACTTCCAGTTCTAATACAGCTTGCAGGCCGACTATGCAGGCTTGATATTTTATGGTGTTGTTTGTGGAAGGGTATTGAAGCTTCATGGTTAAAGATGTGTGTGTTCCATCTAAGGCTATCAAGAGCATGTCAATGCCATAACCTTTCTTATTGGCAGCACCATCAAAGTATAAGCACGATCTATCCTCTTGGGTTTGCATGATGTCCTTATATGGGAATTCTATCTCTCTTACAGCCTCACCCTTGACTGGTAGTCAGCTCGATAATCAGGACAAGGCCTTTCCCTTGATGGAATTTTGTGTTACATGGATTATGTCTAACTCGGAGAGAAGCAAAAGTCACCACGCTGTGCATCTTAATAAGGCTAACTTTTTGAAAAGGTACTTTATAGGGTTCATTCTAGATGCCAAGTGTATGGTGTAGGCCATCATGTAATGGCGAAGTTTCTGGGTGGCCCAAACAAGGGATGTGCAAGTTTTCTCGAGAGCATTGTAGTTTGCTCGTATGAGATTAGCTTCGGCTAACATTATAAATGGTTTTTTCTTTCTTTTTTGGCTTTTGGTTTTGAGCTAGCATAGCCCCTACGATTGTGTTTGTTACGATGTGGTATAATAACAAGGGAATGCCTTGTTGAATAGGAGCCAATACTGGGCGACTGGCTAGGTAGGCTTTAATTTGTTCAAAGGCTTTTTGGCATATAGTATTCCACCTCTTTAGGGAATCTTTTTTAGGAGTTTAAAGATAGGTTCACAAATGGTAGTCAATTGGGATATGAACCTGCTAATGTATTATAGCCTCCCAAGGAAACCTCTTACTTGCTTTTTAGTTTTAGGTGCAGGCATTTCAATGATTTCCTTAGCCTTTATATGATCGAACTCAATCCCTTTTTGGCTTATCATGAAGCCTAAGAGCTTATTAGATGCAACTCCAAATGCACATTTTTGGGTATTCAACCTCATTTGGTACTTTTTGATTCTTTCGAAGAATTTTCTGAGGGCAATAGGTTGGCTCTCCCTATCTTTGGACTTTATGATCATATCATCGACATACACCTCAACCTCTTTGTGGATCAAGTCATGTAAGATAGTGGTTGCTGCTGATTGGTTTTTTCCCTCCTGCAAGGTTCATAAAAGTAACATATAAAATGGCAAGCAAACATGCTTGCAAAACTTTCATTAAGCTATCCATGCTATAAAACATTTAAAGAAATGCCACTTAAAAGCATGAAATTCAATAATTGTCACCGTATTTTGAAAACTGTCATAAACTAAAACATTTAGCATCGTAATCTAAAACATGTCATAAAATTGTAGAAGAACTGTATTTTATGAAAAATGTTTCCACTTCAAGGTTCAAGGTTACCCACCTTAGCCCCTAGCTTAGCTATTTATCCTTTCTTTGACTACCTTTTGAGTCCTCTAGTCCTATAGAAGTGATTAACAATGATTAAATACCAATTTATAGGTGCATTTCTTAAGGAGCTGTATTTTACGAGTCTCATTTGGTTAACTGAACTCCACCACTAAGTCCAAAATAGTCATGAAAGCTTAGTGTGAAGTTTCATAATTTTTTTATTCATTTGATTACCTAATTAAGACTGCAAAGTTGCATTGAATGTGCCTATTGATCTTTGTTTACACATTTAGAAAATTCATTTTCTAAAATAGACGGCATTGGGTCCAGAATGCTGACAAATCTTAGGTTAGGCTTTTTCGGATCTTAATTTGGTCATTTGTAGCATTAATTATGCTAAATACAGTTTCTAGGGCTGTAAATGTCATTTTTGCATTTGTTTAAGGGTAAAATGGTCATTTTGATACTTTTAGTGGAACTTTTTTAATTTATCAGAAATTAGGAGCTTGAGTGCAATTTCCATAATTTCCTACTTTAATTTAATCATTTTTCTAATTTAGGAGGGCATTTTTAAATTAATTTTTATTTTATTTGGGCCATAATATAATTAGATTAAACTTTTGGGCCCAATTTACAATTTTAGAAAGTTATTTATTATTTTTCTATTTATAGGGGCAAATTTGAATATTTTGGATTCTTAGTCTAGGCCAGAGTGAAGTTTTCCAGAACAGTTAGGGTCAGTTCATAATTAACAAGAGTTTTGGTTCAAGCATTTAGGATTTAGGTGTTAAGCCTTTGAATTTCCTTTGTTAATCCACTGGTCTAGGCTCAATATAAGTGAACCGACCTTTATTTCTTAACAGTCAACCGACTAATTTAGGTTTGCAACGTCAATTAATGAGGCGCCAACATGACATTGTTCAGCTTAAACCCAAATCCATTTGACACACGGTCAAAACCCGAACCCGTTAATCGATCTGATATCTGACCCGATACTATTCATCATTTTCCTCAATGAACTAGTGCACGATTGAAACCCTAATTTTCTTTCTTTCCTATTTCATGCACTTTTGGCCACTTTTTCAATCTATTTTCAACACCCCTCATCTTCTGGTTAGAAAGAATAAATTAGGTTGAGTGTTTGAAAGATTTAAAAATTGCACAAATGTGAAAAGTGTTAAATTTTTAGTGTGCAAGGAAAAAGTTACCTGTGAGATAGTGTGTAAGATGTCAAAGGGGTGTACCTTTGAAAAGAGTTGCCTACTTAGTAGTGTGAAAGCCACATTGAAAAGATGAAAGATTGAAAATTCAAAAATTTTGAAAGTTGGCAACAATCGAGGGGAAGTTTGGTTAGGTGATTTGACCTCGCATCACCTAAAGTTGATTCACTATAGTTGTTTGTGTTTATTTTTTGTTAAATCATCCAATATTGTAGTGAACACATTGAGATAAGGACAACTCATGAAATGAAATTTAAATTTCCAAATTCAATTCACCATGAGGGAGTGTGTTAAGGGGGAGATTGAGTGCAATTAAGTGTTTTAGAGTTAATTGTGAAAATTAAGAATTTGAAAAACATTAATCATTGCCTCTGATACATGTGTACAAATCTGTATTTGAAAATTTTGAATTTTTGTTTTTGGGATATTGGATTAAACTTTGTAATTAAAGTTTTCATTTGATCTAAATTTCAAAATTTCCATGTTTTATTTCTAACTTTCATCTATATGCATTTGTACTTTGTTAATGACGTCTTGCCTTACTTTTATTCCATATTCATTATTGACATTCTACTCCTTGTCATCCCATGACAAAAAGTGGGGGAGAAGTTTTAGGGAAATTTTGTAAGGGGGAGAGCTTTCGATGCATGATGTAGGGAGAGTTTTAGGGGAGATTTACAATTTCTTGATTTATGATCATGGATTAGATTTCTTATATTAAGATGTAATTGCAAGCTTTACACCTATTTAATTTATGCTTCTCATACTTATGTTACATTTACTTTATGTTTACTATCACTCAATACGTTTCACAGGGTATGGTTTAGAGTTTTATTTTGCAGGATTAATAGGTGTCCAGCATCATGAAGTTAAGAGTAGTGTTGGTACAGTCATGAGTCATATTACAAAAAGTTGTAAATCTTTTCTTTTGGGTTTTTAGGGGGTTTACATTTTTGTTCTATCTTTATTCATGTACTTGTAATGTAAGTTTTCTCACAGATTTGCCAAACGGGGAGTTTGTTAGGAATATGAGGTATTTGTTATGTTGGCAAATCCGATTTGACAAAACTTTTTGAGTTATAATGTGTCCAAGTCTCTGTGAGTCATTTCTTAAGCCCTATATTCTTCATGCATCCAAGCTATAGTTACGGATTCTACAATGTTGAGTTCATAAGGGTGAGTATGAGGTAAAAGGTCATTGCCTAAGGTTGATGTCGCGACCCGTATCCCACCCTATACGGATTAGGAGTAACGATCGATACTGCCACTCGAACAGGCCGTACAAAATCAAATGAATTGCACATGAGTGATAAAAAAAATTTCTTTTATTAAATACAGAAGCTACATATATGCAACTCATCCGATAACAAATCGAACTCTAACAACCATCAATCAGAATATCTCCAAGTTCAATTTTGATCATCATGAATCACCATTTAAGTTTAGCATCATCTCTAGTGTCACCATATCACAATAACGGATATTAACATTAATCTTACAGAATACCTATTCATATTATGATTTGGAGTTATACATCATTAACATCGCTCGCAAACTCATCACTAGCTTCACTAGTCGCATCATTTCATTTCCTCTCATATGGTGCTACCTGAAAATTTGTTATAAATATGGAGTGAGCTAACTTAGCTCAGTAAGTAAATTCTCTCATTTTGCCATGGGACAGGGTTAGTTTAGTAACAAAATACAACCAAATGGCAAGCAAAAAGATATATAATAATAGCCAGTCACAAAAAAATAGATCAATAAAGATGAACCATGGATCCAAAAGACATATCCCAAAGAAGCTTGAAAAAGGTGATGTAAGCAATTTAACAAGTCAACAATAGGGATTTAGCACATACAATAATTGGCTACCAAATATCACAAGATATCAAATCGAAACCAATGATAGGCTTGAAAAACGTATCCACAATCAAAGAGTGCATCATCATATTATGATCAGAAACAAGATATATGATACTAACAAAATAGAAACTATCAACAAATAGGGCCCGGCTATCCCCAAAAGTACTCATTCAGGTTTACTCATCATCTGGGTTCTTGAATAGCACTAAGAGCTCTTATTAAATATCCTATCCTCTACAGACTAAGTGTTGGGTATCATTCCCAATCACTGACCCATAGGTCCAAATCAGTATCTATAGAATCAGGATGGGCATTGTGGCAGACACAACTCCCAACACTTATAATAATTTCATAATTAGCAGAATTCCATAAGGAATGTATATATATATATATATACGTAGAATATCAAATGCTCAGCAGTGAGAAACATAGTAGTCTTTCAATATCCAAATAAAGGTTATAGAAATATGCAAGCAATCACATCAAGACATTGGCAAATGAAATCTCAACATATCCACAAGAAAGTACAAATGTCAAATTATGGAATCAAATAACTATCAAGTTTGTATAAGAGTAAAAATTAGTAGCATCGAGAAAATATAATTGTGACATGGCTAAAAAATACCACATATTAGAGTTTGGGTTTACTTATATTGGGTTTTAGCATCGCATTCTTATGCGGGTATCATAATAGCTATCTCATAGCTTTCTTTCCATTTTCCATTGTTTGGGTGACCTATAATCATGGATCAAAAATACATTACATAATGAATTAGTATTCATCCTAATCCCAAACATTGTTATTTAGTGTTTTAAGTTTTTTTGAACTCAGTCTATTCAATTAAGGGTCTTCAATTTCTCCATTTGGGGTCCCCTAATGCTTTATAGCTTATTTGGCATTTAAGGGCATTATGGTAATTTATTTTAATGCCCCATATTTTTTAGTGCACGGTTTACATACTCGGACTCCATTTTGAGTTCATTTGGTCCTTAGAACATTTACGTGGACTTATTAATTACATTTTTATACTTCTGGCAACTTCATTAAGTCCTAAGGACGTGCTTGTCATTTTTTAGTTTGTTACCGAGTCTTATTTTTTCTAAAGAGATGTCATACTCAAGTCTGAAACATCCAATATAATGAATTTAGGCTTTTTTAGATCTTAATTTGCATTTATGTAACTTATATTAAGCCTAGGGGCATTTTTATAATTTTACACTTTCGTGTGTCAACTTTTTCGGTACTTTATTTGCTAAAATGGACTCCACTATTGAGTCTAGAATGTCAAATAAAGTATGAAAACATCACCTTTGACATTTAACTAGCTTTTGTATTACTAAGGGCAAAATGGTAATTTTGACATTTCACATGTCTATATTTTCAGGACTTCATTCCACAAAATGGATCCCATCATTGGGTCTAGAATGTCCCAAAATGTTAAAGTACGTATTTTTACAATCATCAGGGTTCAATTGGTCACCTAACTAATCATTACGACACATTTGAAATTACTTTAGTTTGCCCGTTTGTATTTTTTGGCATTAAATTTCACAAATCGGACTCCGCCGTTGAGTCCGAAATGCCCAAAAATATTGGGTTGTATTATTCTTCTATTTTAATTGGCCTTCATGTGGCCTATTTTTAGCTTAAGGGCATTTTGGTAATTTCTCTTATAATTAAAAGGATTTAAAATTAATATTTAATTAATTTCTGGGCCATTTCAAAATTAACAGAAATTGTTGGGGTTATTTCGTATTTAACAAAAATTGTTGGGGCCAAATTACAATTTTAGAAACTATAAAACCCTAAACTATTTGGTTTAGTTGGGTTCCAAGTCACTTCAAAACAGTAATGAACCAACTGAATTGTTCGGTTCATTGTGTCATACTCACGTTATCATGATGTCAACCCTACCTTTTATTTTTTTAATTCTTTTAATCCAAAACGATGATGTTTCACTTAAGGTTTTAAACCCATTTAATAATTTGATCGAGGCCCGACCTGGTTACAGTTCTTCCTCAAGACTCCGGCGAGGTTCTGGTGGTCTTTTCCGGCACCAGCAACTATTGCCGACCACTTCCGATGATGAGGCCAACGGGGTTCGAATCCTTTTTTCATGAGGATTCCAATTCTAGTGTTTATTTTTTGATTGGGTTGGTTCATGGACACAAAATAGAGGGTCATAGTCAGGCTTTGATGAGGGCCCGACTTTCCGGCAAACTATCCATTTTCTATTTCATGACATTTTAGCTACTATTTTTGCTCATTTTTTGTTTCTTTGTCCTTCTTAATATTTAAGGGATCATTTCCCGTTCATTAAACAAGGCAAAACGGCCAAAACCCTTTCATCCCGATTATTCTTCAATGCTTGCAACTGCCTATAGATTACTCATTTTTTAGCCATTTAACCTAATTCTTTTTGCATTATGTTCCATTTTCTTTCTACTTTCGATCCCCGTTCCCAAAACTAAGTTTGATTCAACTTTTTTTTCAGACCTAGAACCTTCCAAACCCTTTAATGGCAGTCTCACTGTTCCCACAGTTTCAAGCCCTATCAGCCTCATTTCCACTCCTAAACCCTCGTACTCTATCAATAAGGGCCATGCACGTATTCTAATCCTATTAAATTTCATGTTAATAGTAAAATTTCTAAGAGAGAAAAAACTAAGTTTTTGAGTGTTTACCTTCTAATGGCAGTGTTCTCTCTTCCATTTTTCTACAAATTATCCCTTTTACAAGTATGGTGGATTTTTTTGCTATCAATGTAATAAACTAAGTGTGGTCTTAGTTCTGTCATATGTCTACGTCTTGGGTACATTTTGGCATTTTAAGGATCTGTAACTAAACACTTATTTTTATTTTGGCATGTACAATTATACTCTAATAAGTGTTTAGTTACAGATCCTCAAAATACCAAAATGTACCCAAGACGTAGACATATGAGAGAACTAAGACCACACTTAGTTTATTACATTGATAGCAAAAGCGTCCACCATACTTGCAAAAGGGACAATTTGTAGAAAAATGGGGCGTCTACTCAATGTGTACGCCTGACAGTCCTTTTACAGTTCATTGTCTTAAAACAAAAGTGACATAATTAGAGTGAGCTAACTTAGCTCAGTAAGTAAATTTTCTCGCTCTACCATGGGACAAGGTTAGTCCAAAAAGAAGGATATGAACAATATCAACTGAGGATATGATATCACAATAACAAACAAGGGGTACAATGTCACAATAGCTGGTCACCAAAATTGTGAATCAATAGAAATGACCCGTAGGTCCAAAAGGCACATCCCAAGGCAGAATAAGCAAATCAACAATAGGGATTGGCCCATACAATGGTTAGCTGCCATAAATCACAAGATAGCAATTCGAGTTCAAAGATAGACAAACAAGCATGTCATTAATCAAATAGTATATCAACAGATAATCCAAGGATAAACTCATAAGGCGTATCAATATCCAAGGAATACATCATCAAAAATATCTAAAGACAGGCTCGCAAGGCATATCAATAATCCAAGAGTGCATCATCAGAATATCAATAAACGATATGAGATACTAACAGAACAGATGCTGTCACAAATAGGGTCTGGCATACGCCCAAAAGCGCTCATCCAAGTCCAATCCACTATCAGGCTACTAGATAGCACTATAGCTTTGTATATATATCATGTCTTCCATGGACTAAGTGTTAGGCATCATTCCGAAACATCGACTCGTAGGTATAAAAGCATCTGTGAATCAGATAGACATTGTGACAGATCACAACTCCAGACACTTATAATAATATCATGATCATCAAAATTCCACAAGCGATGTATGTATTTGTGGAATAACAAACTCTCAATAGTGAGAGGCATAGAAAATTTCCAATATTCAAGCAAAGTATAGAAATGAACAAGTAATCACATTAGGATATTGCCAATCAAATTCTCAACAAATCCACAAGGTAGAATAGGCATCAAATTATGAAAATCAACAATGGTCAGGTATGTATGGAATACAAATTGGCAGCATTGGGAAAATAAAACTGTGACATGGCTAGGAATTACCACATGTTAGAGTTCGAGTTTACTTACCTCAAAATAGCTTCTCTTTATTCCCAAAGGAAATCAAACTTCTTTTTCCTTCCCTTTCGATGTCACTATAAATCAGGAAATATTATTAAGTTTGCTGTCATTCATAAACTTAATATGATTTTATTTATAAATTTACTATCCTTTAGTCTCATGTGCCATATTTTAAGTCTATGGGCTTATTTTCCTCCTCTTGGTAGCATTGTCGTGTTTTTAGAGTGTCCTAAAATAGCCCATTTCATATATTAGTATTTTAGATATTTAATTTGGCAAAATGGACTCTCCCTTTGAGTCCAAAACGTCGAAAAAATCTAAGGTACGTATTCTCATAATTTTTGGAGGTCGTTCGGTATCTTCATTTTGCCTTTAGGACATTTTTTAAATTAACCCAGTTTATCCATTCACATTTTTTGAGATTTTATTTTGCAATTTGGACTCCGCCATTGAGTCCAGAATGCCTAAAAATATTGGGTTACACTGCCTTTTTATTTTATTTGGACACCAGGAATATTTTACTAATTTAAATTAATTAAATTATATTATTTTATGTTATATATTTATTCAAGTCCTATGTTAACCAAGTGCCTCAGTGGCACAGTGGTTCACACACGTGCGTTAAGGTTCACACATACACACACACACGTTAGGGGTTCGAAACCCATTGACCACGGTTCCCTTTTTTTTTTTTTCCCTTTTTTTGATTATTCAAAAACCAAACAGCGGATAAGAGCTACTTCAAGGATAGGCTATCCCTGTTCCATCCGTGGTTATTAAATTGAATTTATTACATTTGTTGTCAAATAGACCTAAACTGGTTTAAATTTAAAAACCCAAATACTTAAATGATGTTGTTCCACTAGCCCTATTGCGCGATGGGGCGGGTCCCGACTCGAACCTGGAACCGACCCAACCCGACCATTTTCCTATTCATCTTCCCCATCGAAATGGCCATTGTTGCCCTAAAAATGCAGGTTTTTTAATCTTCTATTTCATGGAGATTTAGAACTCCTTTTTGATTGCTTTCAAATCTTATGGACTCCTAGAACAATAGGGGTCATTTTGGCATTGGTTGGGAGTATTGAGATGGTCTCAAGAGCTTGATCGAGCTTCCATGGTGATTTCTAAAAATTGCTTCATACATGCACATTCGTCCATCAAATTTGATGAGGTTTGGCCTGTGATGATCCTCACATCGTGGGGATTCAATCCCCGATCCAAAAATTAAGGCTAGGGTTCTATTTTAGAGGTTGGGTCTTTGGACCGTGGTCTGCAATTTGATTTTTCATGGCCTTCCCTTGACGGTTTTGGTCGCGGCTAGGGTTTTTATAACCCTTACAATATCCAGTTTCCTTCCCTAGCATAAAAAATGGGTTAAATCAACATTGGTTCAGGTCTGGATTTTCGGAGGTTCATTAATGGCTATCCTTTGAATTTTCCTATCCCAGACTATGTCATTTGATCAATTTCTGTTGGTTTTATACACTATAACTACATGCATGCAGTGAGTCTAGAATGATAAAAAAAAAAAATGCTATAATAGCCATGCTTCCTTAAGAGTGGAAATTCAGATTTTCAAACTTATACCTTCAATAGTGACTCATTCTCCTTTAGCCTCAAGCCATAGAAACCCTCAATGTCATTTCAAGCTTGCATACTTGAGTTTGACTTACATGTCACACAACACACATAAGGTTTGAATCATAGCTCACACAATCCAAGTCATCTATTTATACATGTCATCATATATATATATGGCTGATGTAGTGCATGCTATGAAATTGGGTGAGCTTATGATCCAATGGCATGCTACCACCTTAATATATATATATATATATATATATCTTATGCATTATATAACACAAAAGTGCTTATAACCTAATTAGTATTCTTTTTGGGCTTTAAGTTTTTCCTTCATTTGGTTTAAGGTTCAAACCCTTTGGCCTCCCTTTTGGCCTCATTTTCCCCATTTTTCCTACTTATGCCTCATTAGGCATTTAGGTATTTTGTCAAATTTTGAAATTGTGCCTTAATCACTTTAAAAATTCCTTAGTATTCTCATCTTTCTTTTGATTTTTGTGTGCTGAGTTTTATGTAATAAATCTTATTTTGTGTCATAGTATATCGTGTTCTATTCGACCAAAAATTATTTGGTATTTATCAACAAATTTGATTTAAGTTTGTTTTATTTGCGCATCGCTCTAATTTGTAATTTCTCTTCATGTACTATTTTTAACATTTACGGCCTACTAGTTCCAATTTAAGATGTCAAGTAACTTAATATATAATTAATCTCATAAAAATGATATTAAGGTAAATTACTTTGCCTAATTGGGTCAGAATATTACATCAGTGAATTATGGGAAGCTATAGTCTGGACAAGGGCAATGGTTAATGCTCCTTTGGAAAATGTAGGGTGACATAGAGTTGGGATTGTAAAATTTTAGGAGGTTGGTGGATCTGACAACCAAGTCATAGAAGAGATAGTGTAATATCCCGACCCGGGATATCGGGTCATATGACACGCTATTACGAGATTTACAAAAAAATAATTAATTAATTTAATAATTAATTAATTAAGGTATAAGAAATGTTATATTAATTAAATATTATATGTATGTGTATAAAGTGAAATATGTATGTATGTATATGAAAGTATGTATGTATGCAAGTATGTATATGAATAAAAAGAAAATAAATAAATAAAAAAATGTGAAAGTGTGAACAGTGTGTGAATGGTGTGTGTGTGTCGGCTGGTGTGTGTGTGTGTGTCTCCATGTGTTAGTGTGTGTGTGATATATATATATATATATATATAATATACATATATGCAAAATATCTTGTGAACTTAATGCAAAGTAGAAAAGAGGAAAAGTAAAATTGATGAGATGGGAGGCCTAGTGTAGGGCTACGAACCAGAAAGAGAGAGAGAGAGAGAGAGAGAGAGAGAGGTCGGTTCTCTCTTTAAAAGTAAGGCATGCAAAGCATGCTTTGCTTCATACGAAAGAGATCAAAAGAGGGAGGAACTGAGAAGCTAAGGAAGGAAGAAAATCAGAAGAGAAGAAGGGTTTTAGAGCAAGAAAGAAAGAGAAAACAGTGGTGAAAGGTGAACCCACCGAAAACTTTTAAAATTCTCTCTCTAGAATATTTTGCACGTGTTAAGAGATTTAGGTTATGTTATGTATATATGATGCTTAAGATATGTCTAGAAGTGTATCAAGTATGAAAATTTGCTATGAAAACGACTAAAAATATGAAACCCACGAAAAATCTCCATTGAAGACCTTGCCCATGGCAGGTCTGAATCGATTTCCTTCAAGCTTGATTTGGCTTATCAAGACTTAAAGTAGACATTATAAGCATGTTAAAAACATATGACCGTGACCATAAAGCTCAAGAAATGGACCCCATGTGGTGAGTTGCAGGCTACGGGTTTGGAACCCAAACCTCTAAACTCACGGTTAAATCCACTCTTATGTACGGGAAACTAAATCCTCATGAAAAGAGGATCACTATAGAACAAACCGTAAGTGATTTGGCTCAGGAATGAGCATCTAAGACCGAATTACAGTTCGGATTATCAAGCTTTAAACCGATGTAAAGAGTTCACCTTGAACTCCAAAATGAATGCCAAATTGGTTCTTCATGCCTTAGGAACATTTCTACATGAAAACAGTAAGGATCCATGGATCCAAACTGCACGAAAACGGAAAGGAAGGAATTCTGAAATTAGGTTTTTTAGTCGGGTCTCATGGGGAAGAAGAAGACAGGTCAACTCGGCCTTTAAATGAGGCTGAGTCAACTCGGACAGGTGGCAGCCTCTGGGCTTGCCACCGAATTAATGAGACGACGACGTTTTGAATGTCGGTAAAATTAAATTGAAAGCTAGGGCTGATGTCATCATGACATCAGCCACATGTAAATAAACCGACCGAACCGGTTGGTTTATGACTAGACCGGACCGGTTCACTTATACTTGGACCGAACCAATTGGTTTTCTGATTTATTTAAAATTAAATAAACCAAGACTTTTGGTTATTACGGATTGACCCCTGAGCTTCAGAAAAATTATACTGAGGCCCAACTGAGGGAAAAATTTATGCAATAAAGCCCTTGGAAAAATAATTAAATAATTAATTTAATTATTTAATAAATAAAGCAAAATTTCTATTTTGCCCCTGAGTCATAAATGAGGCAAATGAAGTCCAAATTAAGCATATGAATAGTGTATCTTTATTATTTTGGATATTCTGAGACTAATGGTAGGGTTCGTTTTACGAGACGAGACCCGAAAAAATAAATACACGTAAAGGGGATAAATGACCAAAATACCCCTTGTCCAAAATTAACAAGTTATTAGTGTATTCTTACTATCTTGGACCTTCTGAGTCCAATGGTGAGGTCCACGACTCGAGATGAGGTCCCTGAACATAAAGACACGTAAGGGGATAAATGACCAAATTACCCCTAGGACCCCGAAAGCCAAAATAAAACCAGAGAAGGTCTAAATTAACTTTCTTTGACATCCCGGACTCAAAAATGGAGTCCAAATTACGAAACGAAGTACAGAAAAATATGACATGTAAAACGGTAAATGACCATTTTGCCCTTTTACATATAAAAGCCCGAATTAAATTCTAAGAAAGCCTAAACCAACTTTCTTCGACGCTCTGGACTCAATAATAGAGTTTATACGACTAAAAGAAATGTCTAAAAGAAAAAGACATAAAATTTGATGAATAGCATCTGTCAGATGACTATGGACTGAAATATTGTCGAAGTATTAAACTGAGGCAAGTACGAGAAATGAAATACGAAAAGACACGACACGTAAACATGTCAAATAAATAACTTTAAATTAAAGTTAATGGAGCTACCAGAAGAGTATAAATTGAAATAAATTCAATTCCTAACACATTAATTGTGTCATAGGTTAAAGTATGAGTTAAGTTAAGTGTATACGAAATTATGAAATCGTTTTAGGATCTAATACGATTTAAGCATAAGTTAAGAAATATCGAGATGATATTACAATGAATGTGAAGTTGATGAGATGTTTATGAATTGTTCTTAAGAACTACAAGGAAAGTGGGAAAGCACATTATTAGCACTAACCCTAAAGGACCAAGGTGAGTAACCCTGTGTTTGAAGTGGAGATTTAACTTCATGGATATGAAAAGGTTTTAAATGCGAAGATATGAAGTGTTTGAAATTTCAAATTCAGTATTTACATGATTCAGTTTTTAAATGTTCTATTTTATAACTCTATTGTGACATGCTCAATGATTGGTTTTTCCCACAAAAGTTTTCCCTTCAAATGTATTTCTGCATGTCTAGTTAAAATGCAATTATTGTTAAATATCCTGGATTTGCTTATTTCAAGTATACGAAGATTTTACGAAGTTATGAAAAGTATCTATGAGAAAAGTCACATGATAAATGTTTTACAAGATAATGGTGCATAAGCACATAGACGGGATTTTGGGTTACATACGAACTCAATTGCCCCGTGACAAGATTTTGGGTTACATACGAACTCAATTGACTGTCAAATGCCCGGTAGCACGACCTAGTCCCCCAGGCACTGAGATATCTCCATTTATAAGTAAGATGGGAGTCCGGTTCGAAACGGATTCCACTAATGGAAGTGATAAGATGACAAATGATTTGAAAATGGAAGCAGGTTTTACCCTCATTTTCAATGTGCATATGTTTTGAGTTTTATATACTCTATTTAAGAAATACATGTTATGTTATATGTTTTGAAGTTCATGAGTATAAGTATAGCTTGAATACTTTAAATGTTTCAAAGCTATCTATTTTATGAAATGCATATGTTTTGAGTTATATACTCTATTTGACGAAGTATGAGTTTAGCTTGAATACTTTAAATGTTTCAAAGCTACATGTTTTAAGGAATGCATATATTCTGTATTCAAAGTATACGAACAATTGGCGGTGATTATTTTACAAACTCTTATGTACTAAAAACCACTGGTAATTGAAAACCCCATGACAAATACTGGAATTGCTCACAAGCTTAGATTAGCTTACCCGGACTTTGTTCGGACCCCCCTTTCAGGTGATTCACAACAGACCGGGTCTTGCGGACGATGGCGATGAGTCTAGCTGTTTTTGGGAGGATATGTTTAAGTAGTACATTTTGTATTAGCAGACAATGTAAGAATATGTAATAAGCCCTCAGGGCAACCGAATATGTATTGTATTAATGTATTAAGTCTTTAAGTTTTCGTTATACTCTGAATGTGTAACCATGTATGCTATGTATGGAGCGGCAGTATTGGACGAATGTGCATAATTTAAAAATGAGAAAAGAAAAGAAAAAGTTTTTCACGCTTCCGCAAAACGTATGTTGCACATCTATTCGATACCAGCTGCCTATGTGAGCCTTCGCCCAAGGGTCCCCAGACCTTGAAGGTGGCGGTCGCGATGCGAGATCCTGCACAGGGTGGGTTTCGGGTCGTGATAGATAGTCTATAGAAAACTTAATGGATAGTGACATGAGGAGTTTGAGATTCCAGATGGATTGATGATGTATCAAAAATGTGAACACTCTTGAGTGAGTCATAGATAGATCCAAAAGGGTGAAGACAAATAGAGCCTTAGGAGGCAATTACTGAATAAGAGAGACTATCAGAGTTAACATTAGGAAATATGATGGTTCTAAAAGAAGATTGACACATGATGAATGATCATTGGGGATAATTCAATGTATCTTGTTGGTCTAGGTAACAATATGACCTAATTGTGGGCGACACTCTATTGAGCTAACTGAGTTTATTCCAAAAGGTAAATGATGAATGACTCTAAATAACTTTTGATGATCAATGTGATCTAATGATCGAAAGAGATTGAACTTGTAGTATGATGTCTAGAAAAGCTTACGAGGACAACGACTATGATAAAAAGGGTACATAATTCCTTAAGGTGCCATGAGAATAATTGTGATTGAGGGAGAAAGTAAAAATAACAAAATTTATGATGCTAAGGAAGTTATGAACTTCCATGATTGGAAAAACCTTACTTAATTTTGATAAATCTCAAATGTTGACTGTAATGACAATAATGATGAGATGGCTAATGGATTTAAACAATTCTGAAATATGACATGAAGTCTAGAATGGACAAAACTGTGGGTAACAGTACTTGCAAATGAATAAGTGCTAGTATGCTATTAAATCTTTGGTTACAGATAAGACTAATCACCTTACTGTGTGACTCTGAAGTCACGAAACGTACAAGGCACTCCCTATACAATTAAATAAGTCCTCTAAGAGAACAGATTTGTTAAAACTGAATAACGATTGAGGAAGAACATAATATGATGATAAACTGAAAATGATAATGGGCATAAGAAATTAGACATCTGAACAACCTTTTTGTACAAAGGTAAGGAAAACCAAAATAATGGCTGTAAATTAAAAAGTCATAAGACTTTGAGATTTGAACTATTCGAAATGATGTGGAAGGTTTAAGGTGAACCAAATACGATATTACAGTTAAAAGTACTTTCAAAAATAGATTGTCATATGAAAAGTTAGTGACTGGGGTAAAAGACTACCCCAAGAATTTTTAATGAGTCTATTAAGACTTAAAGAATAAATGAACTAAGTATACTTACTATACTTTAATCCATGAAGGAATGAGAAATCTAAATCTATGAAAAAAACCCAATCATAAGCAAGAAATAAAAAGTATTCGTATGAATCAATAATTTGAAAGAAACAGAGGAACTAAATTCCTCAACCTATCTAATTCCCTATCTAATTCATAAAGAAATCAATGCATACGAATTCGAAAACAAAGGCAAGTGTGCCAATGAAATAGTACAAAATGAAACGAAAGAGGAATGATAAATCTTCAACTTGAGTAAGCTTTAGAATTGGACACGTGATTAAGAATCACAAATGAATATTATGAATAAATCTAAAGTTACCCTTGCATGGGAAAAATGCTGAAACCCAATAGGCACATAAGTAAACCATCCTTGCACAAGCCATATGATACTTATGAAAACAAAAAGGAAATTTGATGCTTACAATAGCAGATAAAGTCAAATAGACAAAAAGAGACTTAAACTAGTAATGTTGCAAATCATGCAATCGAACACATATAGTGAATACAAGGCGGGATTTGTGACCAAAAAAATGAGGGAGAAGAAATTGAAAGGAAAATGGCCAGAGAGGAAAAAAGCTGTGTATAAGCTTCAGGCAGGTAAAAATCCAATCCTTTCCTTCCAGATCATTATTCTAAGCCTCCATATGAATTTAAGTGGGATTGTCTAACTCAATCAAGGACTCTGTCCTTAGTAAAGACTAAAGTACTTGAATGAGAAATTCAGTACTCTCCAACTAATGAAAGTAGTGTAGTCTGATTACACCATGGACTTCCTATGACCACTCCTAAAACAACCGATAGAAAAGAAAATATCAAGGTACTAGATACCTTTACTTGGCACATGATGTGCCATATGACACCAATAGGAAGTTGGGAAACCATGAACGGTAATGTAAGCACGACTTAGTGCCAAATAAAATTAATATGACGACTAGACGTGAAACTAGTCATAATATGGGTAACAATGGAAAATAGTCAAGTAACTAAAAAGATGACTCAGAGTAAGTAATGAAACTATAATGGACCCATAACCACAGGTCCCAGAACTAAAGAAATAAGCACTAAAATGCTAATACAAAAATTTAGAGACTTTGAGTTTAAAGTCTCGAGGAAGTTAAAAGTCAAACCATTGACTTTCAAAGATCACTATTAAACTAAACAAAGAAGAGTACGAAAAAAGTGTGAACCTTATGTGAAAATCTTTTTGTTTGAAGATCTAATGTCCAAAATGCTAATGATAAGTCCAAGAGACAAATTAAAAGAAATTATGACAATGAAATTAACATGAAAGGAGAATAGAGCTTCCTAAATATGAACGTCCTAGTGTTAAGGACAAAACTCATTTTAAGGGGGGTAGGATGTATATTAGATGAGCTAATGACATGCCATGCAATTAATAACAATTTAATTAGTGTTTGAGATCCTTTGGCTGGGGAAGGCTTACGGGCCATTGCCCTTGGTCACGGGCCTATGATCCGCACAGGACGGGTTACGGGTCGTGAAAACTAATCAATTCACAGCTTAATTATTCAAGAGTCATCAACCTCGACACTACTATGATTCTTCCTAAGAATCCTTAACCTTTGCCCTTAAGCATTACTACTATCTCCCAAACGTTACTGTGCATTTGATCATCTCAATCGCCTAAGAATCATCAAATTCAATCATGGTATAGTCTTTCCCAAAGACCATTAACCTCAGTACCTAAACACGCTATCGTCTTTCAAAATCATCGATCATTTAATGATCTAAATCATCTAATAGTCATCAAGTCCAATGTTGGCATGATCTTTCCCAAAGAATCATTAACCTATAGCTCTGATACCATTTTGTTGCAACTCACAACCCACCCTATACGGATTAGGGGCAACGATCGACACTACCACTCGAAAAGGCCATACAGAATCAAATGAATTACACAAAGATAAAAAAAAAAAAAAAATTAAATATGGAAGCTACACATATACAACTCATCCTATAACAAATCGAACACTAACAACAATGAATCAGAATATTTCTAAGTGAAATTATGATCATCATGAATCACTATTTAAGTCTAACATCATTTCTAGTGTCATTGTATTACAATAACTGATATTAACATTAATCTTACAGAATACCTATTCATATTATGACTTGGAGTTATACATCATCAACATCGCTCACAAACTCATCACTAGCTCTACTAGTTGCATCATTGCATTTCCTCTCATATGGTGCTACCTGAAAATTTGTTATAAATATGGAGTGACCTAACTTAGCTCAGTAAGTAAATTCTCTTGTTCTGCCATGGGACAGGGTTAGTTTAGGTAACAGAATACAACCAAATGGAAAGTGAAAGTATATATAACAATAGCCAGTCATAAAGAAAAATAGATCAACAAAGATGACCCATAGGTCCAAAAGGCATATCCCAAAGCAACTTGAAAAAGGCAATGTAAGCAATTTAACAAGTCAACAATAGGGATTTAGCACATACAATAATCGGCTGCCAAATATCACAAGATATCAAATCGAAACCAATGATAGGCTTGAAAAGCTGTATCCACAATCAAATAGTGCATCATCAGATTATTATCAGAAACAAGATAAATGATACTAACAAATAGATGCTATCAACAAATAGGGCCCGACTGCACCCCAAAATCACTCATTCAGGTTTACTTGTCATCTGGGTTCCTGAATAGCTCTAAGAGCTCTTATTAAATTTCATGTCCTCCATAGACTAAGTGTTGGGTATCATTCCCAATCATCGACTCGTAGGTCCAAATCAACATCTATAGAATCAGGATGGGTGTTGTGGCAGACATAACTCCCGACACTCATAATAATATCATAATTAGCAGAATTTCACAAGGAATGTATATATATACATGGAATATCAAATTCTCAATAGTGAGAAACATAGTAGTTTTCTAATATCCAAATCAAGGTTATAGAAATGTGCAAGCAATCACATCAAGATATTGGCAAATGAAATCTCAACATATCCACAAGGAAGTACAAGTGTCAAATTTTGGAATCAAATAATTGTCAGGTATGTATAAAAGTACAAATTGGCAGCTTGAGAAAATATAATTGGGACATGGCTAAGAAATACCACATATTAGAGTTTGAGTTTACTTACATTGGGTTCTTAGCATCGCATTCCCATGCAGGTACCATTATAGTTATCCCATAGATTTTTTTTTCATTTTCTATCGTTTAGGCGATCCTATAATCACGGATCAAAAATACATTGCATAACGAATAAGTATTCATCCTAATCCCAAACATTGTTATTCAGTGTTTTAAATTCTTTTGAACTTAGTCTATTCAATTAAAGGTCTTCAATTTCCCCATTTGGGGTCTCCTGATGCTTTATAGCTTATTTGGTCCGTCAAGGGCATTATGATAATTTATACTTTTAATGTCTTATATTTTCCAATACAAGATTTACATACTCAAACTCTATTTTGAGTCCATTCAGTACTTAGAACATTTACGTGGACTTATTAATTTTATTTTTATACTTCTAGCAACTTCATTAAGTCCTAAGGACGTGTTCGTCATTTTTCAGTTTGTTACCGAGTTTTATTTTTTCCAAAGAGACGTCATACTCAAGTCTGGAACATCGAATATAATTAATTTAAGCCTTTTCAAATCTTAATTTGCATTTATATGACTTATATTAAGTCTAAGGGCATTTTTAAAATGAACTCCACCGTTGAGTCCAAAATGTCAAATAAAGTCTAACTATGCCACATTTGACTTTTAACCGGCTTTTAGATTACTAAGGGCAAAATAATATTTTTGAAATTTTACGTGTCTATATTTATCGGACTTCGTTCTACAAAACGGATCCCTGCCATTGGGTCCGGAATGTCCCAAAATGTTAAAGTATGTATTTTTATAGTCATCGAGGTTCAATTAGTCACTTAACTAATCATCAGGACATATTTGAAATTACTCCAGTTTGCTCGTTCGTATTTTTCAAGATTTAATTTCACAAATCAGACACCGTCGTTGAGTCCGGAATGCCTTAAAAATATTAGATTGCACTATTCTTTTATTTTAATTGCCTTCATTTGGCTTATTTTTTGCCTAAGAGTATTTTCGTAATTTCTCTTATAATTAAAAGGACTTAAAATTAATATTTAATTAATTTCTGGGCCATTTCATAATTAATAGAAACGGTTGGGGTCATTTCGTATTTAACATAAACTATTGGGGCCAAATTATAATTTCAAAAACTATAAAATCCTAAACCATTTGGTTCAGTTGGGTTTCAAATGAACCAGTCTAAAACAATACTGAACCAATCAGTTCGTCCAATTCATTGCATTATGCTGACATCATCATGATGTTAGCCCTACCTTTTATTTTTTTTACTTCTTTTAAGCCAAAACGACGATGTTTCACTTAAGGTTTTAAACCCATTTAATAATTCAGTCGGGACTCGACCCGAATTTGACCCGAGACCTGACCCAGTTACTATTCTTCTTCCCCAAGACTTTGGCGAGGGTTCTGGTGGTCTTTTTCGACACTGGCGACCGTCGCCGACCACTTCCAACAACGAGGCCAATGGGGTTCGAATCCATTTTCATGCGGATTCCAATTCTAGTGTTTATTTTTTGATTGGGTTGGTTCATGGACATGAAATAAAGGATCACAGTTAGGCTCCAAACAGGGCCCAACTTTTCAACGAACTATCTATTTTCAATTTTGTGACATTTTAGCTACTATTTTAGCTCATTTTTTGTTCCTTTCTCCTTCTGAATATTCAAGGGATCATTTCTCGTTCATTAAACGACGCAAAACAGCCAAAAACCCTTTCATCCTGATTATTCTTCAACACCTATAACTCCCTATAGATACTCATTTTGAGCCATTTAACCTAATTCTCTTTGCATTATGTTCCATTTTCTTTCTACTTTTCATCTATGTTCCTAAAACTAAGTTTGATTCAACTTTTCTTTCAAACCAAGAACCTTCTAAACCCTTTAATGGCAGTCTCATTGTTCCCACAGTTTCAAGCCCTATTAGCCTGACTTCCACTCCTAAATCCTCATACTTTTTTAATAAGGGCCATGCATGTATTCTAATCCTATTAAATTGCATGTTTATAGTAAAATTTTTAAGAGAGAAAAAACTAAGTTTTTGAGTGTTTACCTTCTAATGGCAGTGTTCTCTCTTCCTCTGTTGCTCCTATTTGACTTGTTGGGTCTGGTTGGGGTTTTACATGCAAGCCTTCTCCCTCTCTTTCCTTCTTTTCCTTCTTCTTTTTCTTTATTTTTCTTCCTTCTCTCTCTCTTTAGCCACACACACACAGAGTTCTGTTTTATTTCTCTTTCACATATAATATACACATAATATATATATATATATGGTGTGTTGTCCCAGACAACCAAAAATAAAACCTATACTCTTAAAAATACATGTAGTACTGCAAGTAAGGATTGTTCCCACGGAGAGTATCTAGCCTAGTTTTATGTTTTGTGAACAAGGATGAGGGGGTTTGAGGGTAACAAAAACAATTTTAAAGAAAAACAACTAAGGAACAATTCAAATTAAAGTATCAAAATCAATCAAAGAACAAACCTTGGTCTAAGTCAACATCCACCATCGAAGTTTTACAATTGATCATCGATGCAAGCATATATCAATTCACACTTTAAATATTCACCGTTGGAACTATTTTTCCTATCTCTCCTTAGTCATAGTTAATTAGAAAACAAGCAATCTAATTAACCCTAACTACTAAACAACCCAAGACAAGCGCTAAAGGTTTAATCTAGTAGCAGCCTTAAGAATTAGAAAGATCGATGAAGCTAAACAACACAAGCACAAGCGGTTGTATTTAATTTAGTCGAGCGTTCTTCCTAAGATCTAATAATATCTAAAGTAGCAAATCATTAAATCTTAGTTGCTTCACAAATTAGAGGGATCAAACAATTACGGATTTGATATCTAACCTAGCAGTAGATTGCAACGAATAATAAACTAGTAGGCCTCTTAATAATTAAATGAGACAATCATGAAAATAAGCACAGAAGAACATCCAATACTCAAAGCATAAATTGAATAATAAAAACAAATTAGATCTCGCAGTTTTATTGATTTTGAAGCTTCCGTTTCCTTCAACCAATTATAAACGTTTAGCCACACAGGGCAATGAAAACTTGAAAAAGAAGTTTGAGAAGAAGGGAAGAGAGAGAGAGAGAGAGAGAGAGAGGCATCAAATCTGATCCTTTCTCCTTTCAGAACTCCTAAAGATATTCTAAATATTATCCTAAAATAACAATATCCAAATCTAACTAATTAAGGCAAATATTAAAAATAACATAAAGTCCTAATATAACTAGGAAAGTGGTGCTTTCAGCTGGAATTCTCGCGCACTAGATCTGAAAACTTTCAAAAATAAACCGCGTGGACCCGCGCATTAGAATTGCATCATAAAAAAATGCTACAAAACGTCCGCAGTGCAGGTACAACAACTTCAAGCCCGATTTTGACCTCGATGCAGCTAGAATCGCTCAAACCTCAAAACATGAACATTGTAGAACGTTTTCTTGGAATTCCATAGCATGTTGAATCATCTGAATTAGAGCTCAGATGAGAGAGTTATACCCAGATTACAAAGCGATGTTGAAGCTATCCAAAATCTCCCAATTAGCTTCGTTTTGCATTTGGCGCCTCCATTAGCATCCTAAATCAAAATATAAGAATAATAAGTACATTTAGGCACCAAATAAGTATAAAAGACTAAACATTAAGGGAGAAAAATATGACATTTTGCATTCTCATCAATATACAACACACACACACACACACACATATATATATATATATATATACATATATGTTTTAATTTTGCATGAATTGTGCTTGGCCTATGTGAGGGTCCAATGAGGTGCTGACACCTTAGCTCTTAAGCATGCAAACTTGAAATTTTATGTAACTTATATATATATATATATATATATATATCTTGTGGGATATATTGCACCAAAGTGTTGCAGCCAAATTGGCTATTCTTTTTGGTCATAAGATTCTCCCTCTCTTTTGGTCTTGAGTTTAAGACTTTGGGCCAACACTTTTGCCCTTCTTTTCTCTTTTTTTCTCTTCTTATGCCTTGTTTGGCATTTTAGGTGTGTTTCTTGAATTTTTGAAGTTGCGTTTCAATTGTCATAAAATCTCTTGGTATTCTCGCAATGTTTTGATTCTTGTATGCTTCACCTACACGCCTTTATTTTATTTTTGATATGTTCCATCGTGATTAGTTTATACCAAAAACATATTATTTTTATCAAAAAATTCTCGATTAATTTTATTTCTTCCTCATGTACTTGTATCACTTATTTATTATTTTCATATGTCGATTTCATAAATCGAGATCTTATCAAATTTTCATAGCCTTCATTGTCTCGTCTTGATGTATTTAAATGTATTTTAATTATTCTAATAGTTTATTATTGTAACACCCCGATCCCGTGTAATTAATAATTAATTAATAATTATTAATTAATACTGACTTACAGAATGATTTAGGGAATTAATCATAATCTCGGCGGTCGCCATAGACCGATTAAATAATTAAATGTCTGGAGGGAAGGGTACCTTACCCGAATCCAAATTACTGATTAATTCGGTGAAATAACACCATTTTAATACTAACGGAATCCGAATTAGCTAACCCGGGAAATCCTGAATAATTAATAAATGACACGGAACCTCTGACACTGAAGATAACAGAAATAGGAACTGATCGGAAGAAACTGCGCCGAAAAAGAAGCTACGGAATGAAAGTTATGTAGCAAACACTAAAACCGAATTACTGCGCAGCCAAACATGGCCTAAACCAAAAATGATGAAAAAGGGGCCAAATGGGAGGCCAAGGGAATTGAACCCTTGACCTTTGAAAGGATAAATTCTTCCCAAAAACCTTACCAGTTAGGCTACCCATTACTTTGTGCATATATATGCAACTTATTTGTATATATCTCTGTATTGCCCGAACTTGCCACCCAAAGCAACCAATGAGGTTACATGCAAACCCCATATGATGGATTAAATCAGCTTCCCTCAGCCCACGCCACCCCATGACCCTACTGATTCTCTGATGTGGACACACACATAAATGGAGAAGCATGCAACAAAACAATTCATAAAATATATATACACATACTTGTACTTCTTGTCCCTGGTGTCTCAGAATTGAGAGGTCCGAAAAACTGCCTGTGAGTGTGGGACTGATCTGTTAGGGTCTTAGAGAGAAATGGAGGTGAGGCCTTGCATGTGCATGCAAGTGTGTGTGCATGTACATGTGAAGTTATGTGGTCCATGGAGATGCACCAAAGGACAAGAAGGGAACTGAGGCACGACTGACTGAGGCACACCTAAGGTGCCAACAACCTGAACCGAACCATGATGGCAAGGAAGCAGCCACTGTTTGAGAGGTATGACCTCAAACTACCTGATTCTTCCTTATTAAATTTAACTACTGTTTTGATGAAATCAAACTCTGTTAACTGCATGCATGAGATTTTTGGACCCTAGTAAACATCAGAAGTTAATTGGGAGGGTCAAATAGGTTAGAACATACCCAAACCGTGAACAGACCTCCATTAACGGACCATGAAAACTGGGTCTGATTCGACCTCCCTAAAACCAAGCTTTGATGGTCTAGAAATAATCTAGACACTGAGAGGGTCCCAAATACACCAACCGCGACCCAAAATCGCATAGTAAGGCCCTCGAATCTGAAATTATTCCTTTCGGCCATGGAACCCAAAATCTGAAACAAACACCTAAACTGAAATTTGTAAATGGGGAATTGAAGCCCCTGTTCTAAGGGTCACAAAGAACCAAACCGTGTGCGATTTGGTTGAGGAACAATGCCACACGGCCGAACTGAAATTCAGCGCAACAATCGGTTCTACTGAGCTTAATCCTTGGATTCGAGACACCAAATCGATGCCAGGTTGTTGGAATCACTCATAGGGACAATTTGGGACCAAGACATGTGGAAATCCGTGCTTGAAATGGCAAGAAAATGGAGCAAAATCGGACCTGCACTTGCGGCAACAGCGCCCTGCGCGTTAGAGAAGATGGAGTTGACTCGCCAACTCGTTCGAGTTGGGCCGAGTCGACTCATACACGTGGCAACGCAAGATTGTGCCACCCCATTAATGAAACTACACCGTTTTGGGCTTACCTGATTTGTTTTAAATCAAATCCTGCCTGTTTGGTCCCTCGGATAAGAAATTAAAATCGGATTTTGCGCATAACCTGGACGTGGATAAGGGGCCAATTAGGGGATAACAGGGATATTTAATTCCGGTTTCCTGAAGGGTCAGAACCGGTTGGTTTTTAAGTGTTTTGAACCGGTTCACTTGGTAAACCCTTGAACCCTGTGGGTTGAACCCTAATTTAATGAAATTATATTTTGACCTTGAAACTTTCTAAAAATTACGGATTTACCCCCAACAGTTCTGAATATTGCACATTGGCCCAGACTGTTGAAAATTTATACGTTTAAGCCCCTGCTAAATTAATTAAATAATAAAATAATTATTTAATTATTTTATTAAATTGGTAAAATTACGATTTTACCCCTGGACATTAAATATGTCAAACGAAGTCCAAATAAATTAAATAAATAGTGTATTTTCACTATTTCAAACATTCCGGACTCAATGGTACAGTCCGATTTTGGAAATACAGTACCGAAAAATACAGACCTGTAAGTGATAAATTACTGTACTGCCCCTGATGACACCAGACCCAAATAAAAATAAAAGACAGTCTATTTTGACTAAGTCGGGCGTTCTGAACTCAACGGTGAGGTCCGTTTAACGAACTGGAGTCCCGAAAAATACAGACACATAAAGTGTAAATGACCGTACTGCCCCTAATGATTCTCAGGGTCAATTAAACATAACAGATAGTCCAACTTAATTATGTCGGACACTTTGGACCCAACGGTGAGGTCCATTTTATGAACTGACGTGCCGAAAAATATGATGCATGAAATTACCAAAATACCCCTGATACTGTATGAAGCCCAAATGAAGTCCGATTGGGACGAAACTGATACCGATAGAAACCCAAACACTGGTGAAACTGTATACCCGAATAAATGACGAACCGGGGTCAGAATCTTACAAAACGTAAAATGACCAAAATACCCCTGAGCACTGTAAGTGCAAGATAAAGGTCAATCTGATCTGATAAATTATCATAAGCATAATTATGAACACTGAAAGGCTAAGTAAGACTCCGGAACTGTCAACGCGTAAAACGAGAAATGACTGATGTGTCCCGATGATCTAAAGCAGATACCAAACGAAGTCCAAAGGACTTGAAAATTCACATATAAGATATATGGGACATTCTAAGGACCACGATAGGGTCCGAGACAACAATGGTGAAATTACCATTTTGCCCCTAAGGCCAAATAAGTGCTTAACTGATAACGATTGAAGTCCAAATGACTTAAATCATAATCCTGATGACTGCTAAGCCTAATTAAAGAATGAAATAGCCTCGGGTGAGACCCAGTGAAAGGGCGATAGGCTACTAGGCTGTCTTAGGTGATCCGATAGATACCTAAGATGACAAATGAGACCTGAATGGATGAGTTCTGATCTGTATATGATTGATGATTATTGTTCAGGATATACATGGAGATGCCTGACGTATCTGGAGGTTATCGGATTGTTGTGCAATGAGATAACCGTAACAGTTTGTGAGTAACCCTGACTCCTGAACGGGTGTATAAGTTCTGTCTAGATACTGTATTTTGAAGCTCTGTACTGTTTTGAATGTTATACTGTTTAAAAAGCATATATTTAATGTACGATATGCCTTGTCCTGATTGATATATTGTTCCGTTTTGTTCCGACTTGTTTAGTTCCGATATGTCTTGATCTGATTGATATTGTACCGTTTTGTTCCGTCATGTTCAGTTCCGATATGACTTGATCTAATTGATATTGTACCGTTTTGTTCCGTCATGTTCAGTTCCGATATGTCTTGTTCTAATAGATGTATTGTTCCATTTTGTTCCGACTTGTTCAGTTCTGATATGTCTTGATCTGATTGATATTGTACCGTTTTGTTCCGTCATGTTCAGTTCCAATATGACTTGTCCTGATTGATATTGTTTCGTTTTGTTCCGTCATGTTCAGTTCCGATATGACTTAATCTAATTGATATTGTACCGTTTTGTTCCGTCATGTTCAGTTCTGATATGACTTGATCTGATTGATATTGTACCATTTTGTTCCGACTTGTTCAGTTCCGATATGTCTTGATCTGATTGATATTGTACCGTTTTGTCCCGTCATGTTCAGTCCTGATATGATTTGTCCTGATTGATATTGTACCGTTTGTTTCCGTCATGTTCAGTTCCGATATGACTTGTCCTGATTGATATTGTTCCGTTTTGTTCCGTCCATTATGATTTATTCGTTTCATGGTCTCCGTTACTGATATGTCCTTGTTTTGACTGACGTATTGTTCTGCTTGGTTCTGTTATATCCCGACCGTTAATGATCTGCCTGTCTTGATTGTTTACCTGTGACTTGAACTGGTGTTTTGCTCCGTCTGATTCCGTTATGTTCCGTTCGTTAATGGTCTGTCTGTCTTGATTGATATATGGTCCAGTTCCGTTATGATCTGTCCGGATTCTTGATTTGGTATATAAGTTACTGCATAGATACTGTATTTTGATGCACTGTATGGTTTTAAAAGTTATACTGTCTGAATGCATGTTTTTAAATGCAAACTTTTATACTGTATTTTACACGGCATGATTTTGTCCCGTCTTACTATTGTTTTGTTCGGACTGTCTTGTTCTGTTTTATGGTCTATCTGATTTTGTTCTGCTATGATGTGTCTGACTCTGGGTACCATTCTGATTATGAGCGGTCTGGCATAAGTAGGCTTGATTATGTGCCTAACTGATATATTGTTTGTTTTGCCCTGTTATATTCCGCCCAGTACTGACCTGTTCTAATATTGAATTAATTGCCTATACTCTCATTGATATATTGGCATCATGCACTGTTCTGTCTGTCCTGATTTGTTATTCCGTTTAGTTCAGTCCCGTTTTATTCTACTTAAATTGTATTCGAGTAGATCTATAAAACTGTTATTCCTAAGCGATTGAACTATCCTTGTGATTTATAAACAAGACCGGGTTTGAAACCCATGACAGGGAACCTGTGTTACTCATTGGGCTTTTCGAAGCTCACCCCATTCCCTAACATTTTTCAAGGATTATCTCTGATGGATTAGAAGACACCATGATATGACATGGTAGGCCGAGTGGCACTTCAAGTAAAGGATCTGATGGCACTGATCTGTAGAGACTGGATTCTTGTGCACTGATTCTGTTATTCAGGTGAGTGATATGATACGGCTAACCTGATTTACATGTACTGGATAGATAATTATGGCTCATGGAAATAAACGGTACTCTAAAGATATTAGATCTGCTCTGTACTATATGCCTGATTTTAGATATGCTCTGAACTTAGAACTGTTAACTGTTTTGGATTTAGACTTGCTCTGTGGTACATACCTTTATGGTGGATAAGTGAGTTGCATTCCTGTGACACAAAGAAAAAGTTTTAAATTCCGCTGCATTTGACCCTACAGTTGGAGTGCAATTCGTCGGAAAGTTCAGAATTTGCCTTTGGTTGGCCGCGTCGCGACCGACTGGCAGTCACGTCCTCGACATCCGCGTAGGGTGGGGTTCGGGATGTGACAATTATAATTATCAGAATAATCCTGATTAAACGCGCTCCCTTCGTGAGTTATGCTAATCTTGCTCAAGTGCACTTCGTGCACACATTTTCCACATTCACTTGTGTGTTAATCATCTATTAACACTAGTCATAACTTCTATCAAATCATGACCGTCGACATTAAATTGTATTCTCATATCGGTCATCTCTAATTTAGAATTAATTATTTTCATCATTTATACCTTTGCTTTTGTATTTACGAGTCACTAGTCATAACTAGCGTTAGCTATGGTTATTAAGAAAATTAATTTATGATAATTTTCATTATCATTAATTGATTCACTTAATTGGGTCGGGGTGTTATAATTGATTAAATTAAAAACATCATGGATAAAATATTTTTAATTTAGATTTGATATGAAAATATCTTTCTAAAGCTTAAAAGTGTGTTTTAAATGTTTTTCAATGTTGAAGAATGGTCTCATGACTTTTTGGAAGAAGGTCGATCAAAATGGATTTCGAAAACAATTTCAAAAATGAACTATCTTCACTATTTTGATAATAACTGGAAAAATACTTTGAATATTTAGGTGATACCAATTTCATATGAAAGTAGACTTCGAGAGCTTCGCACTGATAGGTAGAATGCCCCAAATGGACTTCATATAAGTGAGATATCGCTGTTTGAAGTTAGGGTATTGAAACAACGAAAATAAGCTCGCTCTAGCAAACTCCAGTGAGTTGCTCGCCAACTCCTGCATTGAGAACTCTTTTATTTTGCAATTTTAAATGCATTTTGAAATATATAACCTAAATATAAAACACTTTTGATACAAAAATGAGTAAGACTTTTTGGCAGTTTGATTATAGGGTTTCCAACCTTTTCCAAAACGCTTTTCATAACATCTCATGTGCATTATATATCAGTATCCAAGAGATCATGAGACCTTCCATCATCATCATCATCTACACCATTGTTGGAGTGTAAGATTGTGTAGTTCAAGACTTGTGTAATCAGTAGAGTTCGAGACTGCATGGGCATTCGCAGTTGTGATTGAGAGAGTCGTTCGAGGATTTGAAGCGGTGAACCACACAAAGAATGCTTGAGGATTCAAGTTTGAGGAAGTTCAAACCGAGAAAAAGGTTTGAGGGACCAAGTCAGTATGTTAGTAAATGTCTGTATTTGTTCCAAAATTCTTCTAGTGGATTGTGTGCATCTAAGTCAGAGACTCATGGTTTTCCAAAACAAATACAATTGATCTGTGGCGATTTTCACGTCAACAAAAATCCGTGTGCAATTTTTTACTATTTTTTTTATTTGTTGATTGTAACACATACTGCTGTTGCACACACAAGAACCAGAATTTGCACAGAATTAAAGTGGAGCCTCAATTACATTCAAAGAAATTCTTAAGTCAGATAAGATTAATTTTTAAAATTGCTAGTTAGACCTATTCACCCCCTCTAGGTCTAATCCCAGGTCTTAACATTTCCTCAGGGCCTTATCACAATGTGACATTGACATGCTCAAGGGAAGATGAAATGTGCTTCATGAATTGTTTGTTCAACGCCTTTCCCAAAACAACTAAGCCATCAAAGGCACTGATGAGAAGTTGACAAACACCATATGGCGAGCTAGAATGCAGCATAACCTTAATGAAGAATGGCGGATGTACAAAGTGACATTATCACGCTTAAGAGAAGATGAAATGTGCTGCATGAACTGCTTGCTTGATGCCTTTCCCAAAACAACTAAGCCACTGAATCCATTGATGAGAAGTTGATGAATATCGTACGACGTGCTATAATGTAGTAAAATTTTTAAATTTTTTTCTTTGTAGAAGTTTTCAACTTGTATTTTTTTATAATAACAAAAGCAGAGATCTTTTATAATAATGTTTACATTTGATAGTTTTGGCATGCAATTGACAACTTTAAATGTTTGACATTTGATAAATTTATTGTTTTTGAATTCAATGGACAATTTGATCATTTTGGTATATTGAGATTTTATACTATTCCGTAACAAAGTTTTGGTGATGGAAACAATTCTTAATTATTTTTTGGAATAGAATAGATACAAAATTTGTTTTATATAGTTTATATAAATGGAATTTGTTACATGTTGCTAAATGTTTATGTATTTGAATTCATATGCAATATAATTTTATATTTGATAAATCTGAATAAATGCACACAACTAGGCGAATATTTGAATTTAATTCTTATACTTAAAGGGAGCATTAATCTTCATTGTTTCTTTCTTGAGTTGTTAAATTTACTTGAGAATGATTTACAATAAAATTTTGCATCTTTGATTCTTGGTCATCAATAATTTGTACTGCTAACCCTATAGTTTTAAGTTTTAGGGTAAAGGATAATTTTGATGATAACAACACATTGATGACATACACTACTAATTTCCATATCAAGTTTAAATTTCTAAATCAATGCACAAAATATGATACCAAGCTCAAGGCATAAGAAGAATGTGGAAGCATGAAGTCTTTTAGGCTAATTGAGTGAGTGCGTAGGCTTTAATTATGTAAAGTTACTTGACTGATTGAACAACTGTGCTCACTTTAATCTAACTGGACCTTAAGACCTTAAAAAATGATTTGATCATATCATATCTAAGGATCTAAAAAGTTTTTGGGTAATATATGTGAAGTTTAACCAACTTAGGAAACTCATTAGTTGACTTAAGGCATGAATCAGTCGACTTAATTGAACTTGAAGTTGTATATTTAAAAGCTAGGATCAATCAACTTAATGAGAGAATTAGTCAACCAAATCCTCTATAAGGCTACATGAGTGATAGTCAGTCGCTTAGTGGTATATAAAACAGACTAAATCAAATGGTTAGTCCATTGGTTAATTTAGTTGATTATATCTATGAATTAGTCAACTAGGATCAATCAATTTAATGTGGGAATTAGTCAACCAAATCTTCTATAAGGTTACATGAGTGATATTCAGTTGACTTAGTGATATATAAAATAGATTGAATCAAATGGGTAGTCCACTAGTAAATTCAATTGATTAGATCTATGAATCAATCGATTGAACAGACTTATGCATAGAAATAGTTTCTACAATTGGACAATTCAGTCGACTGAGTACTTTAGTCAAAAAGAGAAATATTGTTTCTAGATAAGTTAATCGACCTAATGATTAAACTAGTCGACTTAATGATTTACCACTAAAATTGACTATGGTCATTGAAACATTTAGTTAATTTAATGATCAAAATCACTTAACTAATTGAACTAGAAAGGTTCATTAAATTTTGAAAATGAACATTCAATTTACTAAACGTTAGATTAAGTAAGCTAAATTTACAATCAAATAATATAACGACTAGTTTGCTAGACCACAAATTAAGTTAACTAATCCACAATTAGACAACATAAGGATTAGTTCTAAACTACTCTAGTATTTTTAATTATACTCAAATGCCTATCTTTTTTGAAATGGCTAGTAATACCAACTCAAATTGGTTTTTAAGACATGAGTTAATGTTATTAACTGAGAATTCATGTTTTGAATTCCAAAAATCCCTTTGACCTATTTATTGTTCAATAATTTGAAATAACTCTAATGTGAGATTCATTTTAACGTAAAACTTAGAAGGAGTTAGTCCTATGTAAAAATCATTCTCTAAACTTTTGCTATGTGATTATGTGAGAGTTAGTGTAACCCTTGAGAGGTGATAAAGGTATCTTAACTGTAAATAAAGAAAGTAATGTATTTTTCTTTTAAGAGGTTTGATCTCCACCGGAAAGAGATTCAAGATAGTGAATTAGATCCCTTGTGTTATATGATTTCAATTTATTGTTAATTGCATGTATTTACGTTGCAATCGACCTATAAAATCCCTATCGCGGCCCGAAACCCACCTTACGCGGATTAGAGGCAACGACCGATACTGCCACTCGGACAAGCCGTACAGAATCAAATGAACTGCACGAGAGTGATAATTTTTTTTTCTTTTTCTTTATATCATTGAATCATTAAATGCAGAAGTTACACCAATGCAATCCATCTTATCATAAACCGAACTCCAACAACCATTAATCAAAGATCTCCATGAACAATTTTGATCATCATGATTCACCAATCAAGTCTAACATCATTACTAATGATACAATATTACAATACCTAATATTAAGATCAGCCTTATAGAGTACATACATGTTCATATTGTGACTTAGAGTTTACATCATCAATATTGCTCACAAGCACACCATTAGCTCCACTAGTTGCCTCATTGCATTTCTTCCTATATAGTGTTACCTGAAAAATTATTATAAATGTGAAGTGAGCTAACTTAGCTCAATAAGTAAATTTTCCCACTCTGTCATGGGACAAGGTTAGTTTGGGTAATAGGATACAATCAAATGGTAAGCGAAATGATAAATAATAATAGCCAATCACAAAGGAAAGTAAATCAACAAAGATGACCCGTGGGTCTAAAAGGCAAACCCAAAGCAGTTTGAACAAAGTGATGTAAACAGTTTAGTAATTCAACAATAGGAATTCAACCTGTACAACAATTAGATGCCAAATATCGCAAGATATCACAAATTGCCAAATTGAATCAATGATAGGCTTGAAAAGCGTATCAACAACTAAAGAGTGCATTATCAAATATGATTCAAAAAAGAAATGAGATACTAACAAAATAAATGTTGTCAACAAATAAAGTCCGGCTACCCCCAAAAACATTCATTCAAGTTTACCCCCTTTCAGGCTCTTGAATAACACTAGAGCTCTTTTCATATATCATGTCCTCCATGGACTAAGTGTTGGGTATCATTCCCAATCACCGACCCCTAGGTCCAAAAGCATCTATAGAATCAGATAGATGTTGTGACAAACACAACTCCCGGCACTCATAATAATATCATGATCAATAGAATGCCAAAAATGATGTACATATGTCACGACCCGAAACCCACCCTCTGCGGATTATCGGATCGCGACCGCCGCCCCGAGACCCGAAGGCCTCGCCACAAGGCTCGCGTCTGCAGCGGTATCGAATAGATGTGCAACATATGTTTTGCGGAAGCGTGAAAAACTTTTTCTTTTCTTTTCTCATTTTTAAATTATGCACATCCGTCCGATACTGCTACTCCATACATAGCATACATGGTTACACATTCAGAGTATAACGAAAACTTAAAGATTTCATACATTAATACAATACATATTCGGTAGCCCAGAGGGCTTATTACATATTCTTACTTTGTCTATTAAATACAAAACGTACTACTAGTGTTCATAGGTTCTTCAAAAGGAACTACTTAAACATATCCTTCCAAAAACAGCTAGACTCATCGTCGTCGTCCTTAAGACCCTGTCTGCTGCATCACCTGAAAGGGGGGTCCGAACAAAGTCCGGGTAAGCTAATCTAAGCTTGTGAGCAATTCTAGTATTCGTGATGGGGTTTTCAATTAGCAGTGGTTTAGTACATAAGAGTTTGTAAAATAATCACCGTCAATTGTTCGTATACTTTGAATACAGAATATGTGCATTCCTTAAATCATGTAGCTTTGAAACATTTAAAGTATTCAAGCTAAACTCATACTTTGTCAAATAGAGTATATAACTCAAAACATATGCATTTCGTAAAACAATAGCTTTGAAACATTTAAAGTATTCAAGCTATACTTATACTTCGTCAAATAGAGTATATAACTTAAAACATGTGCATTTCATAAAACAATAGCTTTGAAACATTTGAAGTATTCAAGCTAAACTTATACATGTGAACTTTTAAAACATATAACATATCATGTATTTCTTAAATAGAGTATATAAAACTCAAACATATGCATATTGAAAATGAGAGTAAAAACCTGCTTCCATTTTCAAACCATTTGTCATCTTATCACTTCCATTAGTGGAATCCGTTTCGAACCGGACTCCCATCTTACTTATAAATGGAGATATCTCATTTGCCTGGGGGATTAGATCTTGCTACCGGGCATTTCACATGACAGGTCAATGAGTTACAATAAGAACCCAAAATACTGACTATGTGGTTTTTGACAGGTCAATGAGATCCGAAGAAACCCAAAATACTGCCTGTGTGCTTATGCACCATTATCTTATAAAATATTTATCATGTGACTTTTCTCATAGATACTTTTCATAAATTCGTAATAAACATTCGTATACTTGAAATAAGCAAATTCAGAATATTTAACAATAATTGCAATTTAACTAGACATGCTGAAAAGTATTTGAAGGAAAAACTGTTGCAGAAACCAATCACTGAGCATGTCACAATGGGGGTTATAAAACAGAACAATTAAAAACTGAATCATGTAAATACTGCATTTGAAACTTCAAATACTTCATATCTTTGAACTTAAAACCTTTTTAAATCCATGGAGTTAAATCTCCAATTCAAACACAGGGTTACTCACCTTGGTTCTTTAGGGTTAGTGCTAATAATGCGCTTTCCCACTTTCCTTGTAGTTCCTAAGAACAATTCATAAATATCTCATCAACTTCACATTCATTGTAATATCATCTCGATATTCCTTAACTTATGCTTAAATCGTATTAGATCCTACAATGATTTCATAAATTCATATGTACTTAACGTAACTCGTATTCTTAACCTATGACACAATTTAATGTGTTAGGAATTGAATTTATTTCAATTTATACTCTTCTGGGAGCTCTATTAACTTTGAATTAAAGTTATTTATTTGACATGTTTACGTGTCGTGTCTTTTCGTATTTCATTTCTCGTATGTGCCTTAGTTTAATGCCTTGGCAATATTTCAGTCTATAGTCATCTGACAGATGCTATTCATCAAATTTTATGTCTTTTTATTTTAGACATTTCTTTTGGTTGAATAGACTCTACCATTGAGTCCGGAGTGTCTAAGAAAGTCGATTTAGGCTTTCCAAGAATTTAATTTGGACTTTTATATGTAAAAGGGCAAAATGGTCATTTATCATTTTTCGTGTCATATTTTTCTGTACGTCGTTTCGTAATTTGGACTCCATTATTGAGTCTAGGATGTCAAGGAAAGTCAATTTAGACCTTCTCTGATTTCATTTTGGCTTTTGAGGTACAAGGGGTAATTTGGTCATTTTACCCCCTTACGTGTCTATATTTTTTGGGACCTCATCTCGTGTCGTGGACCTCACCATTGGACTCAGAAGGTCCGAGATAGTAAGAAAACACTAATAACTTGTTAATTTTGGTCAAGGGGTATTTTGGTCATTTACCCCTTTACGTGTCTTTATTTTTCGGGCCCCGTCTCGTAAAACGGACCCCGCCATTAGTCTCAGAATGCCCAAAATAGTAAAAATACACTATTCATATGCTTAATTTGGACTTCATTTACCTTAGTTATGACCCAAGGGCAAAATAGTAATTTTACCTTAATTATAAAATAATTAAATAATTTTTTAATTATTTAAATATTTTTCCAGGGGTGTAATTGAACAAAATTCTCAAAATTTGGGCCACAGTAGAATTTCTTAAAACAGCTGGGGCCAATCCGTAAATATAGGAAGTCATGGTTTATTTATTTTTAAATAAACTTGAAAACCAAAGGGTTCAATTGGGTCTTAAGTGAACCGGTCCGGTTCAAGTTGCAAACCAACCGGCCTATCCGGTTTATTTACATGTGGCTGACGTCATGATGACGTCAGCCCTAGCGTCCATTAAATTAAACCAAATGCAGAACGCCATCGTTCGATTAATTTGGTGGCAAGCCTAGAGGCTGCCACCTGTCCGAGTTGACTCAGCCTCATTTTAAAAGCCGAGTCGACCCGTCTTCTTCTTCCCCACGAGATCGACTGAAAACCCTAGTTGCAGTCTTCCATTTCTCTCTATTTCGTGACTTTCTACTCAGCTATTTACCACTGTTTTGGTTCCAAAATACTCCTAAGGTAAGAACAACTAGCTTGGCATTCATTTGGGAGTTAAAACTAGTCCATATGCTCGGTTTAAAGGTTTGATAATCCGAACTGTACATGGGTCGTTCATGCTCATTTCTTGGTGGTTTTTCATGGGGTTTAGTTTGTTTTGATCCCCTCTTCATGGGGCTTCATTTCCCATTCAAGAAAATGGATTTAAATGAAAGTTCGTAAGGTTGGGGTTTTGAACCCGTACCTGCAATTGGATTTTTGGTAGGCTTTTCTTTTGATTTTTGATCAGCGTAGTGGTATTGCTGAAACCCTCTTGACCTCATCTTGAGGTCTTGGTAGGCTAGAACCCATTTAATTTTACCCATTTCAAACCTATTCTTTTGAAGGTCATCCATGGCAGTCGTTCTTGGGTTGGTCATTTTTCAGTGTTTTTGAAGCCTAAAATCATGCTTGACATGCTTATAAATATATATCTATCATCATATGTGTGTATATAATTTAAAAACAGTTCCTAATACATCATAATTCTAGAGAGAGAAACATGTAATTTTTGCACATCTCTTACCATTTGCTACGGTTTTAACCTTCTTCTACCTCTGGTTCTTCCTCCATTCTCTTTCTCTGCTTCTTAAGGGGTCAAGCATGCAAGACATGCATTGGTTTCTTTCAAAGAAAAGAAACCGACCCTTCTCTCTCTTCATTTTCTCTCTCTCTCTCTACACGTTTGCAGCCTCTATTCTTGACCTTATCAACCCATCTTACACTCCATTAATTCAACTTTTTCATTATCTCGTAATGCGTGCCATATGACCCGGTATCCCGAGTCGGGATATTACAACATATATGTCGAATAACAAGTTTTCAACAGTAAGAAACATAGAAATTTTTTAATATCCAAAGCAAGGTATAGAAATGAACAAGTAATCACATTAAGATATTGGCAATCGAGTTCTCATCATATCCACAAGGTAGAACATTAGGTATGTATAGAATACAAATTGGCAGCATCGAGAAAAATATAATTGTGACATGGCTCAAGGAAATACCACATATTAGAGTTTAGGTTTACTTATATTGAATTTTTAGCATCGCATTCCCATGCAGTTACCATAATAGCTATCCTATATCTTTCTTTCCATTTTTCATTGTTTGGGTGATCCTATAATCACGGATAAAAAATACATGGCATAATGAATTAGTATTCATTCTAATCCCAAACTTTGTTATTCAGTGTTTTTAGTTCTTTTGAACTTAATCTATTCAATTAAGGGTCTTCAAATTTAGGGTTCCCTAATGCCTTATGACTTATTTGGCCCTTCAAGGGCATTATGGTAATTTACCCTTTTTAATATTCCATATTTCTCCATATACGATTTACGTATTCAGACTCTATGTTAAGTCTATTTGGTCCTTATACCATTTATGTGGACTTATTAATTTCATTTTTATACTTCTAGTAACTTTATTAAGTCCTAAAGACGTATTCGTCATTTTTTTAGTTTGTTACCAAATCTTATTTTCCTCAAAAGAACGTCAACATCCTGTCCAGAATATTGAATATAATTAATTTAGGCTTTTTTGGATCTTAATTTGCATTTATGTGACTTACATTAAGCTTAGGGGCATTTTCATAATTTATATTTTCACGCATCACGTTTTTCGGTACTTTATTTGCTAAAACGAACTCCACCATTGAGTCCAGAATGCCCAATAAAGTCATAATATATCACTTTTGACATTTAACTAGCTTTTGGATTACTAAGGGTATGATGGTAATTTGATATTTCACGTGTCTATATTTTCAAAACTTCGTTTCAAAATACGGATCCCGCCATTGGGTCCTGGAATGTCCCAAAATGTTAAAGTATGTATTTTTACAGTTATCAGAGTTCAATTGATCACTTAACCAATCATTAGAATGTATTTGGAATTACTCCAGTTTGCTTGTTCGTATTTTTTAGATTTAATTTCACAGATCGGATTCCACCGTTGAGTTTGGAATGCCCAAAAGTATTAGGTTGCACTATTCTTTTGTTTTAATCGGCCTTCATTTGACCTATTTTTGGCCTAAGGGTATTTTAGTAATTTTTTATATGATTAAAGGGATTTAAAATTAATATTTAATTAATTTCTGGGCCAATTCATAATTAATCACAACTGTTGAGGTGTTTTCTAATTAACAGAAGGTTCTGGGGGTCCAATTATAATTTCATAAACTAGGGGGGCCAGAACATAATTTTTGAAAACGATTTAAATCAAACCAATTGGTTCAATTGGATTTTAAGTGAACTGGCCCAAAACAAATGTTGAACCTACCAGTTCAGTTCAGTTCAATACATCATGCTGACATCAGCCTTATTTTATTTTTAATTCTATTTAACCAAAATGACGTAGTTTTGATAAGTAATTTAAAACCATTTTATAATACGGCCGGGGCCCGACCCGAATCTGACCCAAGACCCGACCTTCCATTGTTCTTCTTTCTCATTACTCTGGTGAGGGTTTTGGTGTCCTTCTCCGGCGCTGGCAACCGTTGCCAGTGGAATTCCGCTGCAAACTCAACGCGGTTCGAAGCTAAATCTTCTGAGGATTCCATATATGGTTTTATATTTTGGATTTGATAATCCCTTATGCTTGAAATAGGGAGTTATAGTCGGGCTCTAACGAGGGCCTAACTTTTTGGTGAGGTGCACTTTCTTTATTTTGTGGCTTTTTAGCCATTGTTTTTGCCCCATATTCATCCTATAAGTCTCTAGAACCCTAGGGAACACTTTCCCGTTCCTAAAACCCAACGAATCAAGCTTTTTTACATTCGTTTAATTTTTCCCTCTCTAACTAAAATTCATTATTTTCTCAATGGTTTCTTAACCATTTTTTGTGATTCAAGTTGCTGCATGTTCCATTTTTAATGCTCTTTTGAGCTATGTAATTGGTTTGAAGTTTTAGTCAAGTTTGTACGAAAATTCCATTTTTCACAAATTCGGGTCTTATAATTCTTAGGGTTTTCAAGCTTCAAAAGTCACCATTTTTTCTTCTATTTTTATCCCTCAGTAATTTAAAACACATGCATGTATAATTTAGGCTATAACAAGCTTGTACATGAAAGTTTTCTAGAGAGAGAATTTTATCTCTCTCTTTCTTCGATTTTCTCCTCTCTCTACTGCTTCTCTCTCTTCCTCTTGCTTCTGCTTTCCTCTTTCTTTCTCCTCTTCTTCTTCTTCTTCTTCACTTTCACACTTCACAACAAGCTTCTCTCTCTCTTTCTCTCTTTTTCTTTCTCTCTCCCTCTACCCACACAAACTACACCTACTTGCATACACTATTTTGTTATGATTTTCTTCTCACACATAATATATATATATATACATATATATATATTTAAATTTGCATGAAATCTTATTGGCAAGGAGAATGGCCCAATGAGGGGTTGACACTCAGCCCTAGACTTTCCCTCAATTTTTTGGTCTTGGATTTAAGTCTCTTGGCCAACACTTATGGCCTTATTTTCTCTCTTTTTCTCTCCTTGTGCCTTGTTTGGCATTTTGGGTGTGTTTCTTGAATTTTTGAAATTGCGTTTTATTTTTTTGTAAAATCTCTTGCCATTCTCGCTGTAATAACTTGAAATTTTTTTTTGGAATAAATGAATTTTTTTTTTAAATAATTTTGTTGGTTATTTTTATTATTATTATTACTATTATTATTGTTGTTGTTGTTGTTGTTGTTATTAAATAATGTGGAATGTGATGTGTGTATATGGATGAGTGTGTGTGTTTAAAAATATTAAATGTGTGTATAATTATATGTGTACATATATATATATATATATAGGATCTGATTTTGTGTGTGTGCAAGTGGGTATATATATGTATATATGTATATAGCAGTGCATGTGTTGTGTGTGCCGTATATGTGTGTGATTGAGTGTGCCACACTCAAAGTGGCATGGTGAGTGATTGAGTGTGGCAGTGGACTTCAAGATATAGGGAGGGAAGCAGGTCTGAACAGTGAGGGTAGGTCAAATCTCAGAGAGAGAGAGTAGAGAGAGAGAGGGTGTGATGCATGTGTATATGTGTGTGTATGTTGGGTTAGAGAGAGAGGAAAGAAAATCAGAAAAGATAGAGCGTAAAAAAGAGAGGCTAAGCTAAGGAGTCTCGGGGCTTGAATCAAGCTTGGGCCAGGAGGAAGAAAGAGACACACGGCTAGAGAGAGAGAGACCCGAAACCAAGGTGAGTGAATTCATTTTCTGTTTTAAGGTTCTTTTGCTTGTTTAATTAATTTGAGTGTAGGGTCTAGAAGGGTATGAAAAATAAAGAACAACCCAAAAAGAATCAACCAAAATGGTTAAGAAATGAAGGGGGAAATAGAGGTTACGGTTCAAAAATGATAATCAGTTAGTGGGTTAGGAAAATCTGAGCAAAACTTGAAATGGATGGTGGGGAATGATTGCTATGAGGTGCAAAAAGAAATCTGGAAAGGGAGAGGGGGAAAACAAGGCACTGTTCTGGGTCAGGTTTGGGTTCGGGTCGGTTCAAGACCGAACCGCCCCGGCCACATGTCGGCCTGTTGTTTTCAATTAAAAATGGATAAGGGCTGTTTGGCTACGGGCATACGAAATTAAAAATTAGAAATTGAAACAGGAACAGGGATATCCTATCCCTGTTTTGGATTAATCCCTGTTTGGCTAACCGAATTAAGAATAGGAAAATTTGGGAATTTATAGATTTACCCCTAGACTTTTTGAAAATTACGAATTGACCCAGTACTTCTTGAAAATCTGATTTGACCCCTGAACTTTCAAAAATTACACTTTAACCCCTAAACTTTTGAGAAATCACGATCTGACCCACCAGATTAAAATATTAATAAAATAATAATTTAATTAATTTAATTTAATTATTTAAATATTCTAAAATAATCCGGCGTCCAAATGGGACAAGTCATTAGTGTATTTTGACTATCTCGACCACTTTGAGACCAATGGTGAGGTCTGTTTTACGAGACGGGGTCCCAAAAATTAAAAGACTCGTAATAACATTTAAAATTACCAAAATGCCCCTGAATTGAAACGCAGTCAAACGAACTCCAAATTAAGTAAACAAATAGTGAAACTTTATTATCTCGAGCATTCCAGACTCAACCGTGGAGTCCGATTTATGAAAAGAGGTCTCAAAATGAGAAGTCCCGTAAAGGTATAAAATGACCATTCTGTCCTTTTTAGCTCGGATGTCCAAATTGAATTCCACGAAAGCCTAAACCTATTTTCTTCGACGTTCCAGACTCAATAGTAGAGTTTAATTTGGCAAAATAAAAACTTATAAAATAAAGACATAAAAATTTGATGAATAGCATAATTCAAGTAACAATTGAACTTAGTCACATCTTATGACTTTAGGGACACGGAAAGGCAAGGAGAATGTGATCTAACCTTCTGCATTCTACTACTAGTTCTGCTACCTTACGAGTACATCTTCCTGAGTTGAGATTGACCTATCAGGTACGATATATTGTGCTAAGTAAAAAATAGAATTGAGTTTAGGAATACTTGCTCTATTGACTTGATGATTCACATGTTTGTTTGATTGTTCACATGCTTATGTGCTTCATGTTATCTTGCTGAAAGTTGGGTGATAATGTGGATGGTGATTATGTGTATATCGCATGTATTAGTATAATGTGTGGATCATATTCTTTGAGAACTGTTGAGACTATGAAATGTATGATTGAAAGCATGCTTCATATGTGGATGAGATGCATCATTGAGATTACATTGTGGCATGAATGAATCAGAGCATATTGGCATAGTGTTATTCCTTGGGCATGGTGTGAGTTGAGCACGTGGTGCTGTGCATTATGAGGGTGCAGATCTTGTGGTGAAAAACCCAAAATCGGCCATTAGGTACTCGCATGCCTAACGGGTTCCGGACCGTGAAGCGAGGCATATATTAGTACTCGGGCTATCTGGGAAGGACCATAAGATGAGACATGGTGGCATAGAGTTGCATGGGTGTGTCACGCATATTTTTATTGCATTGTATTAATGAATTCCCAAATGTGTGATGAATCTTGTTAATGCATTGTATGGATGAATTGGATGGCATGTAGGTTATAATTGTTTTAAATCTTGTTAATACATTGTATGGATGAGTAGGATGGCATGGAGGTTATAATTGTGCATGGAGATATCACTGTACACTTGCACATGCCACACCTTAGACTATGTTAATGAGTTGGATGACATGTAGATTATTACTAGTACATTGTATGCATGATGTTGAATGCCATGTAGATATAACTGTACACTTGCACATGCCACACCCTGAATTTTGTTTCTTGCATTAGCATTATATTGTACCAGCAGTTGAGTTGACCCATTCGTAGGACAACATTTCAGATGACACCCCAGCTGTGCGAGACATAGAGATGCTATGATTGTGGATTATGTTTGGCCCGAGGGGCGCACTTAATGTTGTACAAGGGCATAAGCCCTAGACTATTTCATATTATTGCATGTCGTGAACCAATGGACAAGACTAATTTCATTGTATCAGAATGGTGAATTAAATTTGTGTTGAACTGTACTGGATTGTCCTTTATTTCCTTATTGTTTTATTTTCTTTTCGTCTCGTCAGTCGCATTTCGGGTTCGCCAGAATTCGGGGTGTGACAACGTGGTATCAGAGCCTAGGTTCAAATACCTAGGGGATAGTGGGAGAAGTTTATATTTTTAGTTTAGTTAGGTGAGTTGGGTAGTACGTTTTATGTGCGCGTGTTGCATTGGTGTGCACGAGTATGCACTATACTCGATTTCCCGGCAGATAGGGAGCATGTGTGTTGTTTAATGTAGTGGTTGGCTAAGATTAGAAATGCATGACCGTATAATTTATGGGACAGGCCGTATGTCTAGTTATTTGAGGTATAGATTGTACACTTAGTTATCTATACGGCAGATAGTATGCCTAGTTATTTATGAAATAGACTGTAGACCTAGTTATCTACTTGGTTAGTTGTGTTCTTATATATATATATGTATATGTATGCTAGGTTAGTACCCAACATTCATGGATTATAGTACTATGACTATGATATTTATACAGACTGGATTGGTCTCAGGTCTTGCGTTACAGTTGATGGATGGCGCCCCATTAGCCAGTAACAAAAGGAGCTGTGATCCATAAAGGGTTATCACCTAGCTATAAAAGTAAGAAATAATGAAAGAATTCTAAAATTCTAAAATTTTGAATGAACAAAATTCTAATGAGGTAGAGAAACCATAAATTAAAAGGCACGTCAAAACCTTAAAATGTTAAGAAAAAGAAAAAAATTAGACTTGTAAAGCCTTTTGTGTGTAGATGGGATGACGGATACTTAGAGTGTTTTTCTTTAAAATTGTAAAGATGTCCTTGTGTTAGACCTTGTTTGTAGGGAGGTGTATTGTTTCTGGGATAGTATTCATTGGGTGTTGAGTATTCGTAGGGCAGTTAAACACTAGTATGAATTGAGAATACGTATATAGCGTTGTTTAAATAAAATTCTTCCTGGTAAAGGGCTATGTTAGAAATTGTGTTAATGTTTAAGTGTAACCCACGAGTAGGAATGGGGTGACATTAATTATGCAAGTGTTGATTTGGCAAGTGTGTTATGACACGTTATATTCATTACTTGTGAAAATGTGAATTGTTGACGAGTGCATGTTTAGTATTTGCCTAAATGCCTATGTACAATATGTGACCAAAGGTGTTGATATTTTTTTTCCTTGGACTTGTAGACATGCCACCAAGACGAACTCCTGTGAGAGCCGGACCACCCAGACGGGGTAGACCTAGGACTACTACCTAGCCCCAACACGGCAGACCCAGAGCTGCTACCCTTGCTCCTGACACAACAGAGGAGGTTATTGCCCCAGCTAACGCACCTGCCCATAGCACAGCTAAGGAGGTTATTGCACCTGCTCCTGTTCCTGCTCCCGCTCCAGTGGAGCAGATTGTTGGCGCCAGAGACATGGCGGCCCTTTTACAGGAGTGTCTCCGTACTATGATGAAGGCCCGTACTACCGGCAGTGAGACCAGGGATACCTTCGTGATGAAGGTGTTCCAGAGGATTAGACCCCCCACCTTTGTTGGACAGTCGGACCCATTGGTTACAGAGGAGTGGTTGAGGCAGATTACCAGGATTTTAGACTCACAGGGGATTACTGAGCCCCACTTGAGGATCAGATGTGCCACATTTCAGTTCACAGACCTAGCCAGTCAGTGGTGGGAGGTAGCCGCTGACAGATTGCATAGATTTGGTGAGGGATGGGATGCATTTGTGGCCATGTTCAATGACCATTATTTTCCAGCAGCCGCTAGGGTCGGATTCAGGGAGGAGTTTGAGATGCTTCTCTAGAAGGATATGACTGTGACCCAGTATGAGTCTCGATTCACTGCTTTGATGAGGTTTACCCCACATATTATCGGGAATGAGGAGTTGAGGGTCTACAATTTTCTCAAGGGGCTGAAGACCTCTATTAGAGTCAGACTGGCTAGCCACATCATAGAGACTTATGAGGAGGCAGTGATTAGAGCCACCAGGGTAGAGAGAGAGCTAGCTGATCTCAAGGGGATTAGAGAGTCCCGGGCCCAAGGCAGGACACCCACAGCACAGGCCCCTATACCTGCCTCGACCTATAGACCACAGAAGAGGTACCGAGCTAGTACTTCTTCTGCACAGACACCACCGGGACCCCTCCAGTCATTACCCCCCGGACTCGTCCTACTAGCCACTTTTAGAGGGGAGGGATCACAGAGATCTTTTTCGTGTTACATGTGTGGACAGCCCGGTCATAAAAAGGCCGATTGTCCTCTGAGAGACCCCAGCCTAATACAGGGAGCCGGATCTAGTCAGGGGTCGTTTCCACCGCCAGCACAGAGTCAGATCGGGAGGACTCCACCGATCTGCTACACTTGCCGCCAGCCAGGCCACGTTAGGGCCAACTGTCCTCAGGGGCAGACTTCCTAGGACTCGTAGAGGCCGTCCCATTACCAGCCCATTTAGACATCTCTGCCCCTACCACAGTTAGACTATGGACCCCCAGCGTCACATTTTCAGCCTACACCCTCAGTGCAGAGTGTTAGGGTCCCTAGGCAGAGAGAAGGAGGTAGGCAGAACCAAACCACCCAAGGTTGCGTTTATGCAGTAGCCGTGCCTGAGGCATCTACTTCTGGACCTCCTACGGTTCGAGGTATATCCCTTGTTTTAGTTTATAGACTAGCGTATTGATAGATTTTAGTGCATCTCATTCATTCATGTTAGCCATGCTTATACGTGTATCTGCATATTCTTGAGATGGATTTTAATACATGAGTACTGATGTGATAGGTTATGTGTTACCTATTAGATGTTGTTTGATTGATTCTGAATATACATGCTAGTTTAGTATCTGTTATAGTATTGCGACCATGATTTTATATACAGACTGGTTGTCATTAATGCATGCATAAGAAAATGTTTAAATATGTTTATATGTATATATGTGTTTAAATACAGATGGGTAAAGATTGATATGTGTTCCTGTTTTAAATTGGTAAAGAATTTGACTAGTGTTTGTTCTTTTGAACCTTGGTGCACTGCTTTAAGTTTCATGATAGTAATGCTATGAACTGGGTTATTGAATCGCATTGTAGTATGGGTGATGTACGGATGATGCTATTGTGATGAATCACTAAGTGATTTAATGGCTTAATTCGAGATTAGTTAGATGGCCAGCAAGTTTGTGAGAGACTTTGAGGTGTCCTTGTAAACATTGAGGAATTTTCTTTTATTTTTGTTATTATGTTGGGTTGTTGAGGTGGATCGTGAGGTTTGGATGAATTTGAGAAATTGGCATTGAGGAGCTAATGTATTTTGAGAATTTCATTACGTGTTGTGACATGTGGAGTGGGCCGTTACAGATGGGATCAGGACTAGACCCTAGCAGGGAGTGTGGAGATGTCTGCACACCGCTGCACGCCCGCCCAAGTGGACGAGGTTCCTTTGGGGGGAGAGGGTAAGGGGAGAGAGTAATGCATTCCACATCTCCTGGCTGAGGGAGAGGTAAATGGCCCATAAGTAAGGCTGCACGTCTCCATGTCACAATAACCCTTGGTATTACTCTTTCTGAATTTTGGTCAAAGAAGTATTTTAAATTTTTAAATTTCAGGACGAAATTTCTTTAAGGAGGGAAAGATGTAATGACTTGAAATTTTTTTTTGGAATAAATGAAATTTTTTTTAAAAATAATTTTGTTGGTTATTTTTTATTATTATTATTATTATTATTATTATTATTATTCTTATTATTATTATTATTATTATTATTATTGTTATTAAATAATGTGGAATGTAATGTGTGTATATGGATGAGTGTGTGTGTTTAAAAATATTAAATGTGTATGTATAATTATATGTGTACATATATATATAGGATCTGATTTTGTGTGTGTGCAAGTGGGTATATATATGTATATATATATATAGCAGTGCATGTGTTGTGTGTGCCGTATATGTGTGTGATTGAGTGTGCCACACTCAAAGTGGCATGGTGAGTGATTGAGTGTGGCAGTGGACTTCAGGATATGGGGAGGGAAGCAGGTCTGAACAGTGAGGGTAGGTCAGATCTCAGAGAGAGAGAGTAGAGAAAGAAAGAGGGTGTGATGCATGTGTATATGTGTGTGTATGTTGGGTTAGAGAGAGAGGAAAGAAAATCAGAAAAGATAGAGGGAAAAAGAGAGAGGCTGAGCTAAGGAGTCTCGGGGCTTGAATCAAGCTTGGGCCAAGAGGAAGAAGGAGACACACGGCTAGAGAGAGAGAGACCTGAAACCAAGGTGAGTGAATTCATTTTCTGTTTTAAGGTTCTTTTGCTTGTTTAATTAATTTGAGTGTAGGGTCTAGAAGGGTATGAAAAATAGAGAACAACCCAAAAAGAATCAACCAAAATGGTTGAGAAATAAAGGGGGAAATAGGGGTTACGGTTCAAAAATGATAATCAGTTAGTGGGCTAGGAAAATCTGAGCAAAACTTGAAATGGATAGTGGGGAATGATTGCTATGAGGTGCAGAAAGAAATTTGGAAAGGGAGAGGGGGAAAACAGTGAAGAATCATGAGAATAGAGGGTCGGCCAGAGAGTTGACCGACATGTTTGAACCCCTATTCATGAACATCTAATGGCTAAAACTCAAAACCAACCTTAGATATGAAATCTGCATGAAAAACCCAAGAAAACTGCATTTTTAAAACACTGAAAATCCACCGAAAAATTATCGCCGGCGCCGGAAAAGGCGCCGGAACCCTACTGGAGCTTCGCCGGGAAAATAGGGAAGAAGGCACTGTTCCTGGTCGAGTTCGGGTTCGGGTCGGTTCAAGACCGACCCGCCCCAGCCACGTGTCGGCCTGCTGTTTTAAATTAAAAATGGATAAGGGCTGTTTGGCTACGGGTATACGAAATTAAAAATTAGAAATTGAAACAGGAACAGGGATATCCTATCCCTGTTTTGGATTAATCCATGTTTGGCTAACCGAATTGAGAATAGGAAAATTTGGAAATTTACAGATTTACCCTTAGACTTTTTAAAAATTACAAATTGACCCTATACTTCTTGGAAATCTGATTTGACCCCTGAACTTTCAGAAATTACACTTTGACCCCTAAACTTTTGAGAAATCACGATCTGACCCACTAGATTAAAATATTAATAAAATAATAATTAAATTAATTAAATAATTAAATTAATTTAATTTAATTATTTAAATATTCTAAAATAATCCAGAGTCCAAATGGGACAAGTCATTAGTGTATTTTGACTATCTCGACCATTCTAAGGCCAATGGTGAGGTCTGTTTTATGAGACAGGGTCCCGAAAAATAAAAGACCCGTAATAACATTTAAAATTACTAAAATGCCCATGAATTGAAACGCAGTCAAACGAACTCCAAATTAAGTAAAAAAATAGTGAAACTTTATTATCTCGGGCATTCCGGACTCAACCGTGGAGTCTGATTTGTGAAAAGAGGTCTCGAAATGAGAAGACCCGTAAAGGTATAAAATGACCATTCTGTCCTTTTCAGCTCGGATGTCCAAATTGAATTCCACGAAAGCCTAAACCTATTTTCTTCGACATTCCGGACTCAATAGTAGAGTTTAATTTGGAAAAATAGAAACTTATAAAATAAAGACATAAAAATTTGATGAATAGCATAATTCAAGTAACAATTGAACTGAGTCACATCTTATGATTTTAGGGACATGGAAAGGCAAGGAGAAGGTGATCTAACCTTCTACATTCTACTGCTAGTTCCGCTACCTTACGAGTACATCTTCTTGAGTTGAGATTGACCTATCAGGTACGATATATTGTGCTAAGTAAAAAATAGAATTGAGTTTAGGAATACTTGCTCCGGTGACTTGATGATTCACATGTTTGTTTGATTGTTCACATGCTTATGTGCTTCATGCTATTTTGCTGAAAGTTGGGTGATAATGTAGATGGTGATTATGTGTATATCGCATGTGTTAGTATAATGTGTGGATCATATTCTTTGAGAACTGTTGAGACTATGAAATGTATGATTGAAAGCATGTTTCATGTGTGGATGAGATGCATCATTGAGATTATATTGTGGCATGAATGAATCAGAGCATATTGGCATAGTGTGATTCCTTGGCCATGGTGTGAGTTGAGCACGTGGTGCTGTGCATTATGAAGGTGCAGATCCTGTGGTGAAAAACCCAAAATCGGCCATTAGGTACTCGCATGCCTAACGGGTTCCAGACCGTGAAGCGAGGCATATATTAGTACTCGGGCTATCGGGGAAGAACCGTAAGACGAGACATGGTGGCATAGAGTTGCATGGGTGTGTCACGCATATTTTTATTGCATTGTATTAATGAATTCCCGAATGTGTGATGAATCTTGTTAATGCATTGTATGGATGAAATGGATGGCATGTAGGTTATAATTGTTTTAAATCTTGTTAATGCATTGTATGGATGAATAGGATGGCATGTAGGTTATAATTATGCATGGAGATATAACTGTACACTTGCACATGCCACGCCTTAGATTATGTTAATGAGTTGGATGACATGTAGATTATTGCTAGTACATTGTATGCATGATGTTGAATGTCATGTATGTAATATCTTGACCCGGGATATGACACGTAGACCGAGGTAGACCCAACTGAGTACACGTAAACTGAGGTAGATTGGGTCGAGTAACATAATACCGGTTGTAACCGAACATGAGTTTCGAATAAATAGAATAATTTCATTTTATCTAAAAAGGTCAAATAATAATACCGAGCTTTAACCAAGCTATGATTATAATATCAAGAGTAAACCGAGACTGCTTCAAACCAAGAATAGTGGACCCTGAGATATACCGAATTATTTTAATGAGCAATATACGGTGACGGGTACGATTACCGAGGGAATTAGCCAAAGTTTATAATCTCCTAGAATTACGAGATAAAAACAAAAAAGGTACGAACAGACCGGGTTAATAAAAATAATACCCGACATATGCCCGAAGCATCACAATAAACAGTATACAGTAACTGACACGTAGTTCGAGACGAATAGCGAGAATCACAAATAAGAATAAAAAACGATATCTGATATACGGGAAATGGTTACGGGAAATCTCGAGTGTCCAGTAGTATCGTACGATAAATCCGAGTAGTACAGAGACTCGTGTACATAGCCAGTATATGCCCCGTTATATGTACACAGTGTATTTTAATAAATACAAGGATATATATATGAGGTTATATATATATATATATATGCACGTATATAAATAAATATAAAATATGTATGCAAGTATAAATATATATATATATACGGTTACGTACCTATATGTATTTTATAAAAATAGGTATTGGTATAAATAGATATAGTATAGATATATTTATATATAATAAAATACAATTTTATTATATATAGAGAGAGGCATGCAAAAGCATGTAATTGGAAAGAAAAAAATAAAATAAAATAAAAATAAAGAATAGAAAAGAAAATCAAGGGAAAGAAAATAAAGCAAGTATATATATTAATATGTATGTGCAAAAGTGCAACGTGTGTATGTGCTGTATGGTTTGTGTTTTAAAAAAGTAGAAAAAGAAAGAATGGAAAAAGAAAAAGAGGAAAAGTACGGTCAAATAAGGTGGCTAGGTATATATATATAGTATCTCATGTGAACAGTGGAAAAAAAAAAAAAGAGAAGAAGAGGGGGGCTACCGTAGGTGAGGCGGCGTAATGGGATAAAGAAAGAGAAAAAGAAAAGAGAGAAACAGAGGAAGAGAGCAGCCGAGAGGGGGGATGGAAATAGCAGCAGTGGCTGCTGCGATCCAGTAGCAGTAGCAGTAGCGCTGCGTGGTGCGTGGTGCGTGGTGCGTGGTGCTGCGCCGCGCCGCGTGGTGGTTGCGGCAGTTGTGGGCAGCAAACCAGGGGAGTTCAGAAGGGATTCTTGAAGGCCTAGGGTTGGATTTATTGACTTCCCTAAGCAGCAGATTGAGGGGGAAGAAAATGACGCAGCAACAGTAGGAGCGGCGGTTGGTGATAGACCGGAGCAGTGGAGATGGCGCATGGTTGGAACGGCTGGTTGGGTTGCCGGGAGTTGGAACCTGCAGTAGTTTAACTACTACAAAACCTGATGCAGAAAGGGCTGCCTCTATCTCTTCCCTTCCGTTTGGGTTATTGAGGAAACCGAAGAAAATGGGAGCAAATAGATTTATGAAATTGGGAAGTTAATGTGATTAGTGCGGCGTTCACTGCTTGTAGAGCAAATATATATATATATATATATATATATAGGGAATGGAGGGAACCGCTAGTGTGCCGTGTGGTACGTGTTTGTGGGCAGGAAAATATATATATGTGTGTTGGTTTATGAAGTGGAGAAAAAAAAAAAATACAGGGGAGCAGGCTCAGTCATGGTGGATTATCCCCTGTCCAGTGCAGTTGAGGTGTTAAAACTAGAAGAAATTAAGGTAGTGTGTAGCCGAGAAATTATACATTTTTATATGTGTTGCTGCGAGTGGAACAGGAGCTGTACAGAGGCACAACAGGGTAAGATACTAAATTTTGATCTTGGATTTTAGAAGCATGAATAATTAGATTGATTGTGATTGTGGGATTTTGTTTAGCATAGAAACTGTTTTAGATTAATTTGGAATCAAGAAGAAAAAAATAATCCAGGAAGGAAACACAACCGCTAGGCTGAGTTTCGTAATTTTATTCAGGCCAAACCGGGTTGAGTCTGACCCAACTCACCCATTCAGATGGCTGCCTAGTACTATTACTTGATGAGTAAAATTGTAGGTTTGAGTTCGGAAAGTGTTTGGTTGAAAAGGAGAAGTTATCCAATAATTGACTTAAATTGGAAACGTACGGAAAAATAATATAAACTTATAGGAATTTGGAAAAATTATGGGCAGTAAACAGAATCCTGTGAGATTTTAATTATACCCAGAAATTAGGGTTAATTGTGAATTGACCCGAGTAAATAAAATAATATTTAAATTAAATAATTATTTAAAGGAGAAATTACTAAAATGCCCCTAAATTGAAAAGTAGTCCAACGGACTTCGAATAAATTAATTGAATAGTGGATTTTTATTATTCTGAGCATTCCGGACTCAACCCTGGAGTCCAATTTGTGAAAAGAAGTCCCGAGAAATAATAACCCGTAAAAGTGCAAAATGACTGTTTTGCCCTTTTTAGTACAGAAGTCCAAATTGAATTCCGCGAAAGCCTAAATCGACCTTGTTCGATATTCTGGATTCAATAGTAAAGTCTATTCTAGTAAAAGAGATAAAAATAGTAAAGAGGCATAAAATTTGATGAATAGCTTGAATTAGACATATATATATATGTATAGACTGAGATTGGTTTCCTGAATCATAGGAATACCCATATATAAGAAGAAGGCGGTTTGACCTTCTAGACAGATACAGTAAAATGTAAGTAATCTCTGATCTCTATTTATGTTACATTCCAAGCCATGTCAACAGTTTTTCATATATCACTTGTTGTATTCCATATATACCAGAGTTTATTGAGCCACATTGATATTGCCCTATCATGTGGGAAGCATTTATCGATTTTCATATATATCTTGATCATGAGTGTACATTTTTGCATAGAGTTCTTGTTGTACACTTGTACCTAGGGCCGTGAGGGCCAGACAGTATATTCGAAGCAGTCTAGTAACCATAGTTCAGATAACTATCGTTACGTCAGATTTCCTAAAACAGTTATGTTCCACATTTATACTCTTCGTGGAGGTAGCATGATCCTGATATATTATTAGTACCAGATTTGTGCTCAGTCACATCTCCATCCGATGATATTTACGATCTTCGGGTCCAGTTATGACCTTCGGGTCTAGTTATGACCTTCGGGTCCAGTTATGACCTTCGGGTCCAGATTATTATACAGTGTACACAGAGCCGTATTCAAACAGCCCGTAGCGGATCTGAATACAAGCTCAGAGCCGTATTCAAACAGCGCATAGCGGATCTGAATACGAGCTCAAGGGGTAGCCGGGCCCCAGCCGAGTGCATCAACCAGTTTTGATATCACTATCATTTATTGATTATCATAGCTTGATCATATTATATCATTATGAATGATCATGAGACTTCACAGCTTTCATTTGAATGCGTATGATTGTGCGTATGATTGTAGTCAGACAGATTTCAGTGCTTTATCATTTGAGTTCTATCATTTGTTATTGAGTTCTATATTCATTGACTGGCTAGCACTTCTGCACTTATCCTAGTTTTATGGATAATGCTTTCTATATTCATGTACACATAGCAGAGCAAAGGAGAATTACTTATTGGGCTTTCATTAGCTCACCCCAAACTTACCACCCCTTTCAAGAAATGAAGCTCTAGAAGAGCAGTAACAGTAACAGTAGCAGTCAGCTAGATAGCAGTAGACATTTCTTTTGAAGTTGTAAGTGTAATACTTAGTACAGACAGTCTTGTAGCTCTCCCATGTTATCCACGTCTTGGGGATGAACAGTTGTAATAAGAAATTTTATATTCCGCATTTTGTAAACATTATATATATCACATGCAACTTTTAATTATTTATTTTCGCATTTTAGTTGTTGCATGTTAGTAGCACTGATCGTGTAGCAAGTTGAGACCCTTGGTTCGACAAGCAGCATCGGATCGGGTGCACGACACGAGATCCGCATAAGGTGGGTCTCGGGTCGTGACAATGTAGATATAACTATACACTTGCACATGCCATGCCCTTAATTTTGTTTCTTGCATTAGCATTATATTGTACCAACAGTTGAGCTGACTCATTCGTGGGACAACATTTCAGATGACACCCCAGCTGTGCGAGACATAGAGATGCTATGATTGTGGATTATGTTTGGCCCGAGGGGCGCACTTAATGTTGTACAAGGGCATAAGCCCTAGACTATTTCTTATTATTGCATGTCGTGAACTAATGGACAAGACTAATTTCATTGTATCAGAATGGTGAATTAAATTTGTGTTGAACTGTACTGGCTTGTCCTTTATTTCCTTATTGTTTTATTTTCTTTTCGTCTCGTTAGTCGCGCCTCAGGTTCGCCAGAATTCGGGGTGTGACACTCGCAATGTTTTTGATTCTTGCATGCTTCTTTTTCATGTCATTAATTTTATTTTTAACACGTCCTATTGTGTTTGGTTTATGTCAAAAATATATTATTTTTATCAAAAAAGTCTCGATTCACTTGTATTTCTTCCTTATGTACTTGTATTGCTTATTTATTCTCTCCATGTGTCGATTTTGTAAATCGAGATCTTATCAAGCTTCCATAACCTTCATTGTCTCGCCTTGATGTATTCAAATGTGTTTTAATTATTCTAAAAGTACATCATAATTATCGGAATAATTCTAATTAAACGTGCTCTCATTGCGCGTTTTGCTAATCTTGCTCAAGTGCACTTCATGCATTAATTTTTCACATTCACTTGTGTGTTAATCCTTGATTAATACTTTTCGTAACTTCTATCAAATCATGGCCCTTGAAATTACATTGTATTCTCACATCAGTCATCTCTAATTAATAATTAATAATTAATTATTTTTATCATTTATGCATTTGTTTTCATATTTCGAGTCATTAGTCAATCTAGCATCGCCTATAGTTATTAAGTAAATTAACTAATGATAATTTTCATTATCGTTAATTATTTTGTTTAATTGGATCGGGGTGTTACAAACTAAAGTTTCTTCAGAATGCTCATTCGAGCCAAAGCAAACGTATACGAAACAACCATAAAATGAAACTCTTTCTTTTTTGAGATAAACGAATTTGAAAATGAGGATTATTCTTGCTCCTTAGTATTCGTTTGATTAATCATTTGTAACAAGAATAATTTAGCAAACGTAAACGCATGAGCCTAATTAGCTCTTACACACCTACAGATACATGTTTTACTCACTTATCGACAGATAATGAAAAAGCGCTTGTATTATAATTTAAAAGTGTGGCATGATATCTACAAGTAATTGTTAACCGTTGAAAACTCATATACAGTAATGTGACTTATTTAACTTTTATTATTAAAATACAGTCATTACATTATTTAATTTCAAATGTGCAACTTTCATATCATTTTTAATAAAAATTAATTTCTAAAGCATTTTTTAATAAGATTTTGAGCTTCATTTTATGAGTTTTGATTGAATGATCTCTTAACTCTTCATCTCTCAAAATGAAAAATTATTTCAAATAAGAGCATCTTTAACCGGCTTTGCTAAAGCTTTCTTTTAGCCAAAGTAGAGAGTTAATGGGAAAAAACTGATCTCCAAAGAGTTAGATAAATGTCTAGCTTAGGATAATAACTCCATTGTTAGCTATTTCTTTTCTCCTCTTTTGTCATCCTTTTTTTTCTCATATAGGTGTCGAAGATTCTACCAACGAGTCTTCAAGGTTAGTAATAGGCACTAACACTTAATCCCTAATCTAATGAGTTACCTGCAGTGCTACACATGTAATGCCATGATTTAATTGTAGGTACTAGTTTGAGATTGATGCTATGATGGAATAATTTTATCAAGTAATGAAATAGTGGCTTTTTAATAACTAACATTTTAATATGTCTATGCTTTTGTTCTTCAGATAAATTTTATACATCAAGACTCAATGTGAATAAATATGATTTGTGTGCTTTAGTTTTCTGGAGGGAAAATAATATGTAGAAAAAGTGGATTAGCTAACTAAAATATCACAAACAATTAAGTTTCGAAAAAAAAAAAAAAAGCTTGTGTTCTGATTTGTAGCAAAGGATCAGTATCGAAAACAAGTCATTTGTTGATTAGAACTCACTACTAGTACTTTGTTTAGTACAATAAATGGATAAAGTTCTACTTATCAAAATAAACAAATGGATAGTCTTACATATAAGCTGTAATAGTAAACTTTGCAATTATCATTGTAATTTCATATTGAACCTCTAAACCAACGACACGTGAGTCTAGATTTTAATGGTGTATGAGGTGAATAATATAATTTGAGCTGGAAGGGGTATGCATTTGTTGAGGAGAGCTCCTTTTATTGAATTTTGTCTAACTGATGCTCTCGCTTGCTTTTTATTCACAGTTAACTCTCTGTTAGAGTGGCCTAGACAAAAAATAAATGACTTTTTGTTTACTAGACTATTGATATGATGGAGGAGACGAGGGATTTTTTGGTGGACTAATTGATCATTTGTCATCCTGAGCAGAAAGGTTCCCTTGGTTCTATAATGTGATTACTAAGAATAAGGCTCGAATGCTCTAATTGGAAAGTGGCTTTGGGGATCCTAAAGAGAAAAAGCCTCATCTAGGCACTCAGCTATCTTGAGGAAACATGGGTTGCATCAAAACTATTTGGACTCAATTTAGTGACCAATGAATTCTATTGCTCCCCCTAAAATTCATCAGTAAGCCTTTGCATGTTTCTCTTACCACATTAAATTTCTTGACTAAAGACTGTACTCTACTAATGTTTCCATAACCCTCTTGGAAGAGGATCCTTGAATTATAATCAGCCCCTCATACTTTAATCTTTCCAGAAATAAGATGCTCCTATTACCTATGGATTTCATCAATCTCTAATTTTCCATAGAGCTTTAATTTTTGTCATAATCTGAATGACCATGAGATAGAAGAGCTTTCCTATATGGAGTTCACTTTTCCATACTAGTGCACTTGTCTAGTGAGTTCATATGAAGTCTTGACTGTTCTCTTTGGTAATGATGTGAAAAATAGTATCTAATGAAGTAGAACGTATGTTGGTGTTACGACTAATGCTACATTTATCATTTATCACTTCCAAAATCCCTCAAGTCTTCTATCTTAAGCAATAGGTGATTGTAGGGTGAATTATGGCATATCAGTGAGGCTTTTCCAATCAAGCTCTTCAAGTTTGTAATACCGCATCCCAAAGATATCGGGTCCTATGGCACGCATTACGAGGTTATGAAAAATTAGTGTAAAGATATTTATACTTAAGAGAACAATTAATTAATTTAATTTAATTAATTAATTAAATATAAAAAATTAATTATTAGTTATAATTAATAGAAAATATGATGACACACACATACACACATTAAAGGTGTATACATGGCCAAGTATGTAGATGTGTAAGTATATGCATGGATGTGTATAAAAAAAAAATAATTAAATATATCTAAATATATAGTATATAAAAACATGCAAATATCTAAGGTGTAATGGTGTGTGTGTGTCTCCAAGTGTGTTGGTATTATATTATGTGTATATATGTATATATGTGTATATATATATATATGTATATATGTATATATACAAAACAAAACACACACACACACGGCAAAGATGGCCTGCCCCAAAACAGTGGAGTGGCAACACTCATTAGAGATGCTGCCACAAGTTAAGCTACTGGTTGGGGCAAATCAGATTTTGTCACGACCCGAAACCCACCCTATGCAGATCTCGTGTCGCGGGGCCGACCCGAAGGCCGTCCCTACTTTTTTCCGTTCCAGTATCATAATACTAATATGCAATGTACTAAAAATTTTAAACAATGAACAGCGGAAGACTTTATCAATTACAGTAATCCAGCGGAAGTCTCTTTAAATACATTAAACAGCAGAAGTCTATTAAATACATGACATAGTTCTACATAATTCAAAATGAGAACTAAACCGTAACCAGCACCCGGGGGTGGTGAATACATGGGAGAACTAACATAGACTAATCAGTACTTCAAAATGTCCCCCTACGCTCTCAGACTCCTATTGGGGTCTCGCAGCGTCATCACCTGAAATGGGGGTAAGTGGGGTGGAATGAGCTATGAAGCTCAGCAAGTAAACCAGATCTCCGACACTGGTATCGATGATTATAAAGAACGTGAATCCATGAATAAAATATGATAGCCAATCATAAGAAAGGAGATGCTGTGATAGCCAATGAGAACAGTTGCCATGATGGCCAATAAGTAGTGGGGCACAATATACAGTCAAAAGTAATGAATAAGCAGTGATAAGAGTTTCTCAACAATAACCTGTCACAATGAGAATACTGCCACAATAAAACGTTACAATCAAACCAATGAACAACGTAAGATAATCCATAAGAAACAGTAATCCATAAGAAACAGTAATCCATAAGGTACAGTAACCATTCAACAATATTTCCATAACAATAATCCAATGGAGATGCTTAAAATCTGTAGTAGGGAATGGCAACCCCTCTGCGTAATTGGAGGCCCGGCATACCTCTCAGTTAAACTCACATCTTTTGCCACACGTTCGTTCACGGACTAGTTCGTCACAGAACAATCGGATGGATATTGTGACTGAGCACAATTCCAGCATTTATAAACATAGCATGATCATTTGTGATTCCATAAGGAGTATGAAAATGGAATATCATATATACAGTAAAGCATAACAGTAAGCCTTTCAAGGCATGGTTCAATACGATAACAGTAGCACAATAGTCAATCAATGTCCACAAGATAGATCAATATCGCATTGTGGATAACAATAACGTGAAGTACTTTCAAGAGTACTAGTTTGGCAGTAAAAAGAATAAACTTGGCTTTAGAAACACCACATAGAAGAGAAAGTGATCCACTTACCTCTATCGTGATTCTACCTCAGAAATCCGTGAAGGTACCCTTGCCTTTCGAGTTTCCTATATATGAGTGAATACGTTTCAGAATAAATGCTATTCATCAAATTTTATGCCTTTCTATCATAAGTATTTCAAATACTATTTTAGACTTTACCATTGAGTCCGGAATGCCGAAGAAAGTCGGTTTAGGCTTTCGCGGAATTCCATTTGGACCTTTGTACTAAAAAGGGCAAAATAGTCATTTTGCACTTTTGCGGTATTTTATCCTTCGGGGTTCCGTCTCGTAAAACGGACCCCACCATTGGACTCAGAACGTCTGAGATAATAGGTTTTGACTATTCATTTGTGTCGTTTGGACTTCATTTGACCTCTTTTTGGAATAGGGGCATTATTGTAAAATTAATATTTAATTAATTTTTTATACTTGGGCAACAGTGTAATTTTCCAAACTATTTGGGGCCGGTTCATAAATTCCATAAGCTGCGGTCTGAACCAATTGGTTCAGACCTAAAAAACCTAAACCGGTCCACCCTTGCCCTGAACCAAACGGTTCACTTCATTTGAAAAACTGGATTCCAATAACCTAATTTCCTATCCCTATCCATGGTTTGGATATCCCCAAACCCATATCCCATTTATTATTCCAGTTACCAAACAGCCCTAAATTCATTTAAATTAAAACCCCAAAACGACACAGCTTCGGTTAATCGTTTATGTCCGGTCGGGTACCGACCCGGATCCGACCCAGACCCGCTCCTTTTAACCCGGTAGCCTCCCCGATTTTCCGATCGTCTCCCCCAAAGCTCCGGTGAACTGTATTAGGGTTTCGTCACCTTCTCCGGTGACGGCAACCAATTTCCGATGGTTTTTAAACCCATTTTCAATGCAGTTTTATTCCCCTTTTCATGTAGAATATATTTATAACTTTAGTTTTCCATTTAGCCTTTCGATTCTTCACGAAATAGAGCTTAAACATCTCCGGCCGAATCTCCGGCCATGTGATTTTTCTCATTTTCCCTATGATTTCTTCATTATTTTTCATTCTTCCTTCTTCATTTAGTTTTCTACACCTCTAAGGGTCATTCTTGGGTCATTTGAACAAGGTTTAACACATGAAATGACATACGGCCGATTATTCTCTACCACCTGCAACTCAATTTTTCTCTATGGTTTCTACACCATTTAACCTAATTATTTTTGCATTTAAAAGCTAATATCATGCTTATTAAGACCCTATAATCATATATAAGCTTCATGCTCAAAAACAATAAAAACAGAACCTAAACCACTTACTTGGGTTTCGGTTTTTAGCCCACTGTGACCTTCCCAACCCTCTCTGTTTCTGCTTCAATATTTCTTTCTTCTTCTCTCCTTCAGTTTCTGACTCTCCCTTTTCTTTTCTAACCTCTCATCACTCAAACCCGTGCATATATATATATATATATATATATATATATATATATATACAAAGACTCCACCGCCTCTTCTCTCTCTACCTTATCTCTCTCTCTCTCTCTCTTGCAGTCATCCTTGACTGCAGAGAACTGCCCCCTCACCTGTAGCCATCCACGTACCCTCTAATATATATATATATACATATATTACTTACACACACCCACCACCTTTATCAAGGTCGGTTGGTGGGTTTCCCAAACACACACAAACACACAGTGATGCACACACACACACACAGTGATGCACACACTGATATTTTCCCTTTTTTTTTGTTTTCTTTTCCTTTTTATTTATTACACATATACATAAATACATGTATATCCATGTTATATATATATATATATATATACATATCAATTACATACTTTTATACATGTATTTATAATCATATAAATACGTATAACGGTATTTTTAATCACGTACACATACACTAATATTCCATGAACTATGCATGTGTACGTACGTATGCATGCATGGGTTGCATGTATGCACACTTTTCGAGGTAAGGTTCCGAGTTGCTCGAGTACCACTCGACACTGGCTTTACTAATCAAAACATTTATCTTTTGAAATTAGGTTCAGTTCCATAATTATTGTGACTTAAAGTTTAAGGTAGCTCAGGTTATGCTATTCAGTCGACTTGCCTCGGTAATCGTGTCGTATCTCGGGTCGGGATATCACATTCTTACCTCCTTAAAAATAAGTTTGTCCGCAAACTTAACGATTCTAATTCCGGTGGTTCTTCTAACATCATGGCCTAACTGAGTTAGTCGTTTCACATTTGCTGAGAATCAAGTTTTACTGTCACATCAATTATCGTAATATTCTTTCAATAATTTCCGAGCGTACCTCGAAATCCTGACGTGAATCTTAATTGTTTCCTAGGGTTTCTTTAGTCTGTATTTCGTAAGTTCTGTACCTTAACATGATTCAATGATGATTCTGTTGACAATCAGTAAGCAATAAGTAAGCGTTCAGTGTCTATATTCAGTTAGCAATATACGTAGAAAGTGACATAAAACATAATTTAATACAAGTAACCCTAAGGGTATCGTTTCCTTAAATTCTATCATCATCTTGTGAAAATTTGAGCAATTAATATGTCACATAGAGTTCTATGTCTATGTTCAATCCAACAATATATATAGGGATGTAAATATTCAGTGACAAGTGAAATGTGGGCAGGCTATGGGTAGACTAAAGGAATACCTGCGACTCTAGAGGTTGTAGCCTGCACATCCTCTGGGAAAATAGAGAAAACCCGTCCTGCCTGCTGTTGGACATTTCCTTGTCCACTCCTCTGGGTTAGGGGTCTAGGTGCTGCTATTGCTGGTGTTGTTGGTCCAGCTGAGGAAATACTAGTCGTGGCCTGAGCATTCTGGGGACATAGTCTCGCAATATGCCCTTCCTTGCCACAATAGTAACAAGCATTGCTACCCCTAAGACACTGGCCTTTGTGAACCTTCTGGCAGCGAGTGCATTGGGTAGCGCTTTCTTTGGTATGATCTGGTCTCCTCTGAATGGGCTCTGTGGTATGGGATTCAGTCCCTGGTCTAATAAATGTAGGTCCTAGTCCAGAGGAAGAAGGCCCTTGCCCTCTACTCTGGTTACTTCCCTGTTTCTGGTTCCCTCGTCTCTTGGCGTACTCCTCACCACTCCTTTCTATAATACGGGCCGTTTCCACGACATCATCATAAGTAGTCAGTCGATGGGACACCAGTCTATCTTTGATAGGCCACTTCAGTCCTTCCTCAAATTTGCGAGCCTTAAAGTCCTCGGTATTGATAGCACCAGGGGCAAATCCGGCCAACTCAGTAAATCTAGCCTCGTATTGCTCCACTGTCATTGCCCCCTGTTGCAATACCATAAACTCAGCAACCCTTCGGTTTCGTACTTCTTGGGAGAAGTACTTCTTATTAAAGATATCAGTGAATTGTTGCCAGTTCATGCCTGGCTCTTTATCTTCCTCTATCATCCACCATTTATGTGTAACACCCCGATCCCGTGAAATTAATAATTAATTAATAATTATTAATTAATACCGACTTACAGAATGATTTAGGGAATTAATCATAATCCCGGCGGACACCATAGACCGATTAAATAATTAAATATGTCTGGGGGGAAGGGTATTCTACCCGAACCCAAATTACTGATTAATTCGGTGAAACAACGCTGTTTTAATACTAACGGAATCCGAATTAGCTAACCCGGGAAATCCCGAATGAATAATAAATGACACGGAACCTCTGACACTGTAGATAACTGAAGTATGAAACTCTCGGAAGAAACCGTATCGAAAAAGGAGTTACGGAATGAAAGTTATGAGGCAAACATCAGAAACTGAATTACTGCGTAGCCAAACGTGGTCTTAGACCAAAATGGTGAAAAATGGGCAAATTGGTGGTCAAGGGGAATTGAACCCTTGACCTATGGAAGGAATGAATCTCACCCAAAAATTTAACCAAGTGCCCACCAACACCTTTGTGCTTGTATACACAACTTAATGGTATATAACACTGAATTGCCCAAGGCTCCACCTCAAATTGGGCCAATGGGATTTCATGCAACCATATATGATATATAATATATGTTATATATATATATATATATATATATATAATCTGATTGGGCCATTCTCTCCACCAATGGAGAAGCATGCACATCAAATCAACAAGCATACAAAAATGCATATGTGTACACATGTATTTTATACATATGGGTGCCCTGTGTGTCTCAGAATGGAGGAACAAAAATTTGCCTCTGTGTGTGTGCTCGGGAGAAGGCTGCCAAGGAGAGAAAAATCCTTGTGAGGTCTTGCATGTGTGAGATCAAGCATGGTGTGGGCATGTGTGTGTCTTCATGAGATGCACAAGAAGGAAGGGACTGAAGGCATGACTGAACTGAGGCAGCCACCGAGGTCGTGCCTGAACCAAGCCCGAAGAGAGACTGCCACTGTTAAAGGTAAAAATTCAAATTTTTCCTTCATTTATTGGTTTGAATTTTTAGAATTGTTTTGAGGAAATTCTGAGGCTATAAGGACTATAATTGCATGCATGTTAGCTAGACTGAAAATCTGGGTTGTTTAAGCATAAGAAGGACCATCGGACTGCTTGGAATTCAAGCAAAAACCCAAATCCGCCATTAATGGACCTCAGGTTGCAGGTCTGAATCGACCTCAACCAAATGACTTCATGCATGTACCAAACTGATCTAGACACTGATAGGGTCTCAAATACACCGACCCACGACCCTAAAACATTGATTTGGACCCTCAAAACCGAACCTGTAAGTCTCGGCCATGGAACCCAAAACCTGAAATGAACACTTAAACTGAAATTTGTAAATGGGGAATTGAAGCCCCGGTCCTAAGGGTCACAACAAGCCAAACCTCGTGCGATTTGGTTGAGAAACGAAGGTGCACGACCGAGTTGCAGGTCTGCACAATAACGGAGTGGACCGAGCTCCATGCGTGGATTCGATCCATGAAACTGATGCCAAAATGTTGGCATGACATCCAGGAATGTTTTGGAATCAAAACATATTGAAAACTGTACCTGAAACATCACGAAATAGAAGAAGAAAATCTGCAGAAGTAGGGCAACAGCGCCCTGCGCGATGGGGAAGATGGAGTCGACTCGGCCGAGTTGGCCGAGTCATACCGAGTTGGCCCAGACACGTGTCGGCCAACGACCGTGCCACTGTTTTAATGGGACGGCACCGTTTCGAGGCTAATTGTTTTAAATTAAAATCTGATTTCAACCTGTTTGGTCCCTCGGATAAAAAATAAAAATCGGATTTTGGGCATAAACTGAACGTGGATAAGGGGCCAATTAGGGGATAACAGGGATATTTAATTCCGGTTTCCTGAAGGGTCAGAACCGGTTGGTTTTTAAGTGTTTTGAACCGGTTCACTTGGTAAACCCTTGAACCCTGTGGGTTGAACCCTAATTTAATGAAATTGTATTCTGACCCTAAAACTTTCTGAAAATTACGGATTTACCCCTGATAGTTCTGAATATTGCACAGTGGCCCTGATTTCTGAAATTTTGTGCAATCAAGCCCCTAAAGAATTAATTAAATAATAAAATAATTATTTAATTATTTATTAAATAGGTAAAATTACGATTTTACCCCTGGACATTAAATATGTCAAACGGAGTCCAAATAAATTAAATGAATAGTGTATTTTCACTATTTCAAATATTCCGGACTCAATGGTACAGTCCAAATTAGGAAATTATGTACCGAAAAATACAGACCTGTAAGTGATAAATTACTGTACTGCCCCTGATGGCACCAGACCCAAATAAAAATAAAAGACAGTCTATTTTGACTATATCGGGCATTCTAAACTCAACGGTGAGGTCCGTTTAACAAACCGGAGTCCCGAAAAATACAGACACATAAAGTGTAAATAACCGTACTGCCCCTGATGCTTCCCAAGGTCAGTTGAACATAACAGACAGTCCAACTTAATTATGTCGGACACTCTGGACCCAATGGTGAGGTCCATTTTATGAACTGACGTGCTGAAAAATATGACAGGTGAAATTACCAAATTACCCCTGATACTGTACGAAGCCCAAATGAAGTCCGATTGGGACGAAACTGATACCGATAGAAACCCGAACACTGGTGAAACTGTATACCCGAATAAATGACGAACCGGGGTCAGAATCTTACAAAACATAAAATGACCAAAATACCCCTGAGCACTGTAAGTGCAAGATAAAGGTCAATTTGATCTGATAAATTATCGTAAGTATAATTATGAACACTGAAGGGCTAAGTAAGACTCCGGAACTATCAACGCGTAAAACGAGAAATGACTGACGTGTCCCGATGATCTAAAGCAGATACCAAATGAAGTCCAAAGGACTTAGAAAATTATATACATAATATATGGGACATTCTGAAGACCACGACAGGGTCCGGGGCGAGAATGGCAAACATTACCATTTTGCCCCTAAGGCTAATAAGCACCTAACTGATACCAATTTAAGTCTAAAAGACTTAGAACTTCATACATAAGATATGTAGACTATTCTGAGGACCATGACAGAGTCCGGGGCAAGAATGGCAAAATTACCATTTTGCCCCTAAGGTCAAATGAGTGCCTGACTGATAAACAATTGAAGTCTAAATGACTTAAAACATAATCCTGATGACTGCTAAGCCTAATTAAAGAATGAAATAGCCTCGGGTGAGACCTAGTGAAAAGGGCGATAGGCTACTAGGCTGTCTTAGGTGATCCGATAGATACCTAAGATGATAAATGAGACCTGAATGGATGAGTTCTGATCTGTATATGATTGATGATTATTGTTCAGGATATACATGGAGATGCCTGACGTATCTGGAGGTTATCAGATTTGTTGTGCAAGGAGATAACTGTAACAGTTTGTGAGTAACCCTGACTCCTGAACTGGTGCATAAGTTCTGTCTAGATACTGTATTTTGAAGCTCTGTACCGTTTTGAATGTTATACTGTTTAAAAAGCATATATTTAATGTCCGATATGTCTTGTTCCGATTGATATATTGTTCCGCTTTGTTCCGACATGTTCAGTTCCGATATGTCTTGTTCTGATTGATGTATTGTTCTGCTTTGTTTCGACATGTTCAGCTCTGATATGTCTTCTTCTGATTGATGTATTGTTCCGTTTTGTTCCGTCATGTTCAGTCCTGATATGATTTGTCCTGATTGATATTGTACCATTTGTTTCCGTCATGACTTGATCTGATTGATATTGTACCGTTTTGTTCCGACTTGTTCAGTTCCGATATGCCTTGATCTGATTGATATTGTACCGTTTTGTTCCGACTTGTTCAGTTCCGATATGTCTTGATCTGATTGATATTGAACCGTTTTGTTCCGACTTGTTCAGTTCCGATACGACTTGATCTAATTGATATTGTACCGTTTGTTCCATCATGTTCAGTTCCGATATGACTTGTCCTGATTGATATTGTTTCGTTTTGTTCTGTCCGTTACGATCTATCCGTTTCATGGTCTGTCTGTTACTGATATGTCCTTGTTTTGACTGACGTATTGATCCGTTTGGTTTTGTTATATCCCGACCGTTAATGATCTGTCTGCCTTGATTGTTCACCTGTGACTTGAACTGGTGTTTTGCTCCGTCTAATCTCGTTATGTTCCGTCCGTTAATGATCTGTCTGTCTTGATTGATATATGGTCCAGTTCCGTTATGATCTGTCCGGATTCTTGACTTGGTATATAAGTTACTGCCTAGATACTGTATTTTGATGCACTGTACGATTTTAAAAGTTATACTGTCTGAATGCATGTTTTTAAATGCAAACTTTTATACTGTATTGTACGCGGCATGATTTTGTCCCGTCCTACTATTGTTATGTTCGGTCTGTCTTGTCCCGTTTTATGGTCTGTCTGATTTTGTTCTGCTATGATGTGTCTGACTTTGGGTACCATTCTGATTATGAGCGGTCTGGCATAAGTAGGCTTGATTATGTGCCTAACTGATATATTGTTGTTATGCCCTGTTATATTCCGCCCAGTACTGACCTGTTCTAATATTGAATTAATTGCCTATATTCTCGATTGATATATTGGCATCATGCACTGTTCCGTCTGTTCTGATTTGTTGTTCTGTTTAGTTCAGTCCCGTTTTATTCTACTTAAATTGTATTCGAGTAGATCTATAAAACTGTTATTTCTAAAGCGATTGAACTATCCTTGTGATTTATAAACAAGACCGGGTTTGAAACCCATGACAGGGAACCTGTGTTACTCATTGGGCTTTTCGAAGCTCACCCCATTCCCTAACATTTTTCAGGGATTATCTCTGACGGATTAGAAGACACCATGATATGACATGATAGGCCGAGTGGCACTTCAAGTAAAGGATCTGACGGCACTGATCTGTAGAGACTGGATTCTTGTGGACTGATTCTGTTATTCAGGTGAGTGATATGATACGGCTAACCTGATTTACATGTACTGGATAGGTAATTATGGCTCATGGAAATAAACGGTACTCTAAAGATATTAGATCTGCTCTGTACTATATGCCTGATTTTAGATATGCTCTGAACTTAGAACTGTTAACTGTTTTGGATTTAGACTTGCTCTGTGGTACATACCTTTATGGTGGATAAGTGAGTTGCATTCCCGTGACACAAAGAAAAAGTTTTAAATTCCGCTGCATCTGACCCTACAGTTGGAGTGCAATTCGTCGGAAAGTTCAGAATTTGCCTTTGGTTGGTCGCGTCGCGACCGACTGGCAGTCACGTCCTCGACATCCGCGTAGGGTGGGGTTCGGGATGTGACATTATGTGCCATACCTTTGAGCAGATAAGTGGCGTATGCCACTTTTTGGACTTCAGTGCATATTAGGATTTTGAAGATCCTGTTCATTTCCAATAACCACTCCTCAGCTATAGTGGCTCCTCCTGTACCGTCAAATGTCGGGGGTTTCATCTTCTGAAACCGCTCATACAAGTATGCAGTGTCTCGCTCATTTCCTTGACGATGCCCTACATTGTCGCCTGTGTTGACAGGCTGCTCCTGTTGTACTGGCTGTACTGGTTGGTTAGCACCAGCCTGAATCTGTGGTAGACTTTCAATGATAGTCCGCATCATTCTTTCTAGTTGTTCTAAACGATCCATAGGTAACGGACCTTGCCTCGTGTTTACCATGTCTGTAAGGATTACCCGTGATGATAACCAATAAGATAACCAATAAGGTAACCAGTGAGATAACTAATAAGATAACCAGTCAATGTGTAAGGCAATTAGTCAATGATTGTAAAATATAAAGTATCAGTCATACCTAACAATCTTAACTCTAGTCCTATCTCCCATGACTCACAATCGAACCTATAGCTCTGATACCAAGCTGTCACGACCCGAAACCCACCCTATGCAGATCTCGTGTCGCGAGGCCGACCCGAAGGCCGTCCCTACTTTTTTCCGTTCCAGTATCATAATACTAATATGCAATGTACTAAAAATTTTAAACAATGAACAGCGGAAGACTTTATCAATTACAGTAATCCAGCGGAAGTCTCTTTAAATACATTAAACAGCGGAAGTCTATTAAATACATGACATAGTTCTACATAATTCAAAATGAGAACTAAACCGTAACCAGCACTCGGGGGTGGTGAATACATGGGAGAACTAACATAGACTGATCAGTACTTCAAAATGTCCCCCTACGCTCTCAGACTCCTACTGGGGTCTCGCAGCGTCATCACCTGAAATGGGGGTAAGTGGGGTGGAATGAGCTATGAAGCTCAGCAAGTAAACCAGATCTCCGACACTGGTATCGATGATTATAAAGAACGTGAATCCATGAATAAAATATGATAGCCAATCATAAGAAAGGAGATGCTGTGATAGCCAATGAGAACAGTTGCCATGATGGCCAATAAGTAGTGGGGCACAATATATAGTCAAAAGTAATGAATAAGCAGTGATAAGAGTTTCTCAACAATAACCTGTCACAATGAGAATACTGCCACAACAAAACGTTACAATCAAACCAATGAACAATGTAAGATAATCCATAAGAAACAGTAATCCATAAGGTACAGTAACCATTCAACAATATTTCCATAACAATAATCCAATGGAGATGCTTAAAATCTGTAGTAGGGAATGGCAACCCCTCTGCATAATTCGAGGCCCGGCATACCTCTCAGTTAAACTCACATCTTTTGCCACACGTCCGTTGTAATACCCCGACCCGGGAATGCCGGGTAATAAAGCACGTTTTACGAGGCTATGGAAAATGAGTGTAAAATAAATTAATTTAACATAATTAATTTATTAAATTGAATATTAGTTATATGTAATATAAATTATGAGGATAATTATAAAATATAATAATAATAATAATAATAATGACAAAAAACAAAGAAGAGGAAAGATGTGTATGTGTATGTGTGACCAAATATGCATGTGTGTATATATATATATATATATATATATGTTTAAATGATAAATGAATATATATATATAGGGATGAACAGTGCATGTGTGTGTGTGTCACATGCATGTGTGTGTGTGTTGTGTTATATATATATATATATATATATATATATATATATATATATATATACATGAATACTTTATAAACCATTAGGTGAGGGGAAGCATGGTGAAAGGGAAAGAAGTATGGGCAAGGTCAGAAAATATGAGTGTGTAAGTGTATAAGGCAGGCCAACAGTGGAGAAAAGGTAGAGAGAGAGAGAGAAAGTGGGGCTAGTGAGAGAAATATATATATATATATATATACATATATACACAAGAAAAATCTTCACCATGACACGGACAGAGAGGGAAAGGAAGAAGAAAACTGAAGAGGAGAAGAAGGAAAGGAGAATCAGGGCAAGAGGAAGGGAGAAAACAGTGGGAAAAGGTAAGAAAAATGCAAAATTTTAATGTTTTCTCTCTCTAAAATTTTGATGTATTAGGGACTGTTTTTGAATTATGCACATACATATGGTGATAGATACATGTTCATGAGGTTGTCAAACACAGTTTTAGGCTTTGAAAATGACCAAAAAATAGTACACCCACGAAAACCTCCATGGCCGACCACCCTCAAAATGGGTCTAAGCCAACTTGAGTTTGGCTTTAGTTCTACATGTACGTATGTGTAGGAGATGATGCAAGGGTTCCAAATCTGTTAAAATCTATCAAAGCGACCAAGAACCGGCCATGCTAGAGTAAACGATAACCGATCGGAAAACCGAAATGGATAACTAAAAAACTGTGAATTTTGAGGTTTAAACCAACCCCATAATGATGCCCAATGTCCCAGAAACGTTTCGGTGTAAAAAACTTGAAGTTTGGACGTGAAAACGGCGCAAAACGGCGACTGGTTCGTTTTTTCCGGCGACCGGCGCCGGTTAGACCAACCGGAGAAGACGACTGGAAAGTCGCGGGGCGTATCGGGTTAAGACGGGACCGGACCCGGGTCTGGGTCGGGTCGGGACCGACCGGATCCAACGGGGCGATGAAACTACGCCGTTTAACCAAAGAATTTTAAAATTTTAAATTAGGGCTGACGTCATCATGACGTCAGCATGACCTCTTAAACCGGTTCTCTGAGTTAGCTTGAACCGGCTGGTTCGGTGCAAAATCGGTCCGGTCTAGGGTTACCACAAGTGAGCCGTTTGGTTCACTGTACAAAATTCAGAAATTGAACCAAAACTTTTCAAAATTTAATTCTGACCCCAACTGTTTACCCTAATTCAAATCTGGCCCAAACTTCAAAAATAAATTTCAAATGTACCCCTGATAAATAATAAAATAATAAAATAAAATATTTAAATAATTTATTAAATAGGGGAAATTACCATTTTACCCTTGAGTCGCAAATAAGTCAAACGAAGTCCGAACGGGGCGAATAAATAGTCAAACTTTATTATCTCGGGCATTCCGGGTCCAATGAGGAGGTCCATTTTATGAGACGGGACTCCGAACATTAAAATACAATGAAAACAAGTCTTAAAATGACCGAAATACCCTTGTGTACTAACAAGGCAAGTTATATGGGTATTCTTACTATTTCGGACCTCCTGAGTCCATTGGTGAGGTCCATGACACAAGATTAGGTCCCGAAAAATTTGGGACCCTTAAATATGTCAAAAATGACCAAAATGCCCCTACTCTATGAACGAGTCAAACGAAGTCCAGATTAAGTAAATAAATAGTGAATTTTTACTATTTCAAACATTCTGAGACTAATAGTAGGGTCCGTTTTACGAGACGGAGCCCGAAAAATAAAGACACCAAACGGGGTAAATGACCAAAATACCTCTTGTTCAAAATTAACAAATTATTAGTGTACTTTTACTATCTCGGACCCTCTGAGTCCAATGGTGAGGTCCACGACATGAGATGAGGTTCCGAAAAATTGGAGACCTGCAAAGGGGTAAAATGACCAAATTACCCCTGGTACCCTTAAAGCCAAAATGAAACCGGAGAAGGCCTAAATTGACTTTCTTTGACATCCCGGACTCAATAATGGAGTCCAAATTACGAAACGAAGTACGAAAAATGTGACACGCAAAACGATAAATGACCATTCTGCCCTTTTACATATAAAAGTCCGAATTAAATTCTAAGAAAGCCTAAACTGACTTTCTTCGACGCTCTGGACCCAATGGTAAAGTCCATTTGATCAAAAGAAGTGTCTAAGATAAAAAGACATAAAATTTGATGAATAGCATCAGTTAGATGACTATAATTAAAACATTGCCGAAGTATTAAACTGAGGCAAATACGAAAAAATAAAGTACGAGAAGACGCGACGCGTTAACATGTGAAGCAAATAACTTTAAATTGAAGTTAATGGAGCTACCAGAAGAGTATAAGTTGAAATAAATTAAGTTTCTAACACATTAAATTGTGTCGTAGGTTAAAGTACGAGTTTAATTAAGTACGTGCGAAGTTATAGGATGTTAGTAAATCGACTAGGATAAAATACGAACTAAGCATAAATTAAGAAGCATCAGTAGGTGATATTGCAGTAATGTGAAGTTAATGAGATTGTTATGGATTGTTCTTAGGAGTTACGGAGGAAGTGGGAAAGCGCACTTTAGCACTAACCCTAAAGGACCGAGGTGAGTAACCCTGTATTTGAACTGGAGATTTAACTCCATATATTTGAAGAAGTTTTAAGCTCAAGTCATTGCAGCCTTTGAATATCAAATTCAGTCTTTATATGATTCCGTTCTTTTAAAATATTCTGTTACGGCATGCTTATTAAATGTTTTAAATTCAGCTCTTTTCTTAAAAATACATCAGCATGTCTAAATCAATTGCAAACCTCTTTAATATTCTGAATTTGATTATCACGTGTATTTGAAGCTTTATTGTAGAATTTGTACATTTCATGCTTTAAATGTTCATGAAAAATATCTATTAAAGAAGTCATGTGACAAATGTTTTATAAGATAAACGGTACTAAGTACCACCCTCTATGATGGTTGAAATCCTTCGGGATTCAACAGTACATGCCCGGTAGAAGGATCTAATCCCCTAGGCAAATGAGATATCTCCATCGACAGTATTGGCAGTAAAATGGGAGTCTGGTTCGAAACAGATTCCGCCTAATAAAAGAGAAAAGATGACAAGTGATTTTGAAAATAGAAGTAGGTATTATCCCTATTCTATTTCACGTGTTTATATGCTTTTAAATTGCATATGCTCTATTTGAAGAAAATGTGTATTTAGCTTGAATACTTTAATTGTTCAAAGCTATTGTTTTAAGAATGCATATACTCTGTGTTCTAAAATGTACAAGCAATTGGTAGTGAGTATTTCATAAACCCTCATGTGCTAAAACCACTACCAGTTGAAAACCCATGACGAATGCAGGAATTACTCACAAGCTTTGATTAGCTTACCCGGATTTTATCCGCCCCCCCTTTCAGGTGACTAAGGGTAGATCGATTATTGAAGACTATAAGGAGAAACCTAGCTTTTGGGAAGATTTGCTTGAGGAGTTCTTTTGGGGAAAAATCACATGAACTCTGATTAATATGTTTTGTATTAGCTGATATTTTAAGGACGTGTATTAAGCCCTACGGGGCAATTGAATTAAGATTTTAATTATGAAGCCTTTTAAGTTTTAGTTACGCTCTGATTTAATATGAATGTATGATTATACATGTATACCGAAATGTGAAGAGCGGCAGTATCGGACGGATGTGCAAATTTTAAAATGAGAAAAGAAAAGAAAAAAAAAAAGTTTTTCACGCTTCCGCAACCACATGACGCACATCTATTCGATACCGCTGCCTATGCGAGCCTTCGCCCAAGGGTCCTCGGGCCTGAGGGTGGCGGTCGCGATGCGAAATCCGCAGAGGGTGGGTTTCGGGTCGTGACATCCGTTCACGGACTAGTTCGTCACAGAAGCATCGGATGGATATTGTGACTGAGCACAATTCCAGCATTTATAAACATAGCATGATCATTTGTGATTCTATAAGGAGTATGAAAATGGAATATCATATATACAGTAAAGCATAACAGTAAGCCTTTCAAGGCATGGTTCAATACGATAACAGTAGCACAATAGTCAATCAATGTCCATAAGATAGATCAATATCGCATTGTGGATAACAATAACGTGAAGTACTTTCAAGAGTACTAGTTTGGCAGTAAAAAGAATAAACTTGGCTTTAGAAACACCACATGGAAGAGAAAGTGATCCACTTACCTCTATCGTGATTCTACCTCAGAAATCCGTGAAGGTACCCTTGCCTTTCGAGTTTCCTATATATGAGTGAATACGTTTCAGAATAAATGCTATTCATCAAATTTTATGCCTTTCTATCATAAGTATTTCAAATACTATTTTAGACTTTACCATTGAGTCCGGAACGCCGAAGAAAGTCGGTTTAGGCTTTCGCGGAATTCCATTTGGACCTTTGTACTAAAAAGGGCAAAATAGTCATTTTGCACTTTTACGGTATTTTATCCTTCGGGGTTCCGTCTCATAAAACGGACCCCACCATTGGACTCAGAACGTCCGAGATAATAGGTTTTGACTATTCATTTGTGTCGTTTGGACTTCATTTGACCTCTTTTTGGAATAGGGGCATTATTGTAAAATTAATATTTAATTAATTTTTTATACTTGGGCAACAGTGTAATTTTCCAAACTATTTGGGGCCGGTTCATAAATTCCATAAGCTGCGGTCTGAACCAGTTGGTTCAGACCTAAAAAACCTAAACCGGTCCACCCTTGCCCTGAACCAAACGGTTCGCTTCATTTGAAAAACCGGATTCCAATAACCTAATTTCCTATCCCTATCCATGGTTTGGATATCCCCAAACCCATATCCCATTTATTATTCCAGTTACCAAACAGCCCTAAATTCATTTAAATTAAAACCCCAAAACGACACAGCTTCGGTTAATCGTTTATGTCCGGTCGGGTACCGACCCGGATCCGACCCAGACCCGCTCCTTTTAACCCGGTAGCCTCCCCGATTTTCCGATCGTCTCCCCCAAAGCTCCGGTGAACTGTATTAGGGTTCCGTCACCTTCTCCGGTGACGGCAACCAATTTTCGATGGTTTTTAAACCCATTTTCAATGCAGTTTTATTCCCCTTTTCATGTAGAATATATTTATAACTTTAGTTTTCCATTTAGCCTTTCGATTCTTCACGAAATAGAGCTTAAACATCTCCGGCCGAATCTCCGGCCATGTGATTTTTCTCATTTTCCCTATGATTTCTTCATTATTTTTCATTCTTCCTTCTTCATTTAGTTTTCTGCACCTCTAAGGGTCATTCTTGGGTCATTTGAACAAGGTTTAACACATGAAATGACATACGGCCGATTATTCTCTACCACCTGCAACTCAATTTTTCTCTATGGTTTCTACACCATTTAACCTAATTCTTTTTGCATTTAAAAGCTAATATCATGCTTATTAAGACCCTATAATCATATATAAGCTTCATGCTCAAAATCAATAAAAACAGAACCTAAACCACTTACCTGGGTTTCGGTTTTTAGCCCACTGTGACCTTCCCAACCCTCTCTGTTTCTGCTTCAATATTTCTTTCTTCTTCTCTCCTTCAGTTTCTGACTCTCCCTTTTCTTTTCTAACCTCTCATCACTCAAACCCGTGCATATATATATATATATATATATATACAAAGACTCTACCGCCTCTTCTCTCTCTACCTTATCTCTCTCTCTCTCTCTCTTGCAGTCATCCTTGACTGCAGAGAACTGCCCCCTCACCTGTAGCCATCCACGTACCCTCTAATATATATATATATATATATATACATATATTACTTACACACACCCACCACCTTTATCAAGGTCGGTTGGTGGGTTTCCCAAACACACACAAACACACAGTGATGCACACACACACACACAGTGATGCACACACTGATATTTTCCCTTTTTTTTGTTTTCTTTTCCTTTTTATTTATTACACATATACATAAATACATGTATATCCATGTTATATATATATATATATATATATATATATATACATATCAATTACATACTTTTATACATGTATTTATAATCATATAAATACGTATAACGGTATTTTTAATCACGTACACATACACTAATATTCCATGAACTATGCATGTGTACGTACGTATGCATGCATGGGTTGCATGTATGCATGCTTTTCGAGGTAAGGTTCCGAGTTGCTCGGGTACCACTCGACACTGGCTTTACTAATCAAAACATTTATCTTTTGAAATTAGGTTCAGTTCCATAATTATTGTGACTTAAAGTTTAAGGCAGCTCAGGTTATGCTATTCAGTCGACTTGCCTCGGTAATCGTGTCGTATCCCGGGTCGGGATATCACAGATTTAGTAATAATCATACATGTACCTATATACAAATATACATATTGTATACACACATGCCACACGAAAATTCAGTTCATACAGAGAGAGAGAGTTCTGAGAAGAAGAATGGAGGAAACCAGAAGGAGAAGGAGAGGGATACCAGTGTTTGAGGTAAAAACACAAAACTTTGATATTTTCTCTCTCTAAAGTTTATGCATATAAGTAAGTTGTTTAGGTTGTATTCATGCATGTATGATATTTAGGGCACATAAACATGAATTGTAACACTCCGACCTTACTTCATTAATAATTAGTTTGCTAATTATTAATTAGCACCAACTTAAAGAATAATCAAGGGGGTTACTCAGGAATTTCTCGGCGATCGTGATAGACCAACAAAATAATTAAACATGTCTGGAGAAGAGGGTGCAATACCCGAACCTAATTATCAATTAATTAAGAGAAATTATGTTGGTTTAACACTGACAGAACTCGAATTAGTTAACTATGGAAATCCCAAGTAAATAATAACCGACGCGGGGCCCTTGACATCGAAGCTAACTGAGATACGAAACCCCCAAAAGAAACCGCGTTGAAAAAGGAGCAACAGAAAAGAAATTACGAAGGAAATAGTGAAAATAGTATTTTGCGCAGCCAAACAAGGCCTAAGCCCAAAAATGTGAAAAAGGGGCAAAAGTGAGGCCAAAGGGACTTGAACCCTTGACCTAAATGAGCAAGCACATGGCACCCAAAAAAAACCAAGTTGGCTGCCAACATCTTCGTGCCTATATATACAACAAAATTGTATATAACACTAAAATTACCCAAGTCTGTCTCCCAAATTGGCCAATGGTCATACATGCAAACCCTTTATCATTGGCTTACATCAGCCCACATCAGCTCACATCACCCTCTGATTATTCAGCCACCTCATTGGTACATACGTATATAGATGTATATGTATGGGTGTGCATTAGTGTGTATATATATATATATATATGTATATATGTATATATACTCCTTGAAAACACAAAAAAGGTGTGCATGTGTTCTGCACCTAGACCTGAGAGGGGGAACCAGAGCATAAGTGTGGGTTATCTTATGGGAGAGGGCTGCTAGAGAGAGACTAGAGAGAGAAACAATGTTACAAGCTTGTGTGTGCATGGTGTTTACATGGAGATGCACAAAAGAAGAAAAGATAAAGGATACTGAGAGGCATCCTGACTGAACTGAGGCAGCCAAGGACCCCATATTGAGCCATGTAGGAGCAGTGTCAGTTAGAAGATATGAAACACCAAAACTGCTTTGATTTTTGTTTAGATTGTTGGCACTGTTTTTTGTATTTTTGAGCCCTATGACTGCATACATGAAGTTTAGAATGAGAAAACATGATCAAGGCATGAAAAATCTGAAACCTGACAGCCCTAAAACCCTTAAACCATGCACTGGCAGCCATGGATGACCTTCCATACAGCAGGTCTGATCCGACTAGAGTTAAACCTCAATTGAGGGATAGGGACCTGAACTAGATGTTGTAAGGTTTTCACTGCAACAAGAACGAGATCAAATGGCTAAAAAATGAGCCTCAAAACCTGAGTTGCAGGTTTCGGCCATGAAACCCAACCCCACGAACCTTGCTCTAAACCTAATTTTGGTAATGGGGACTTGAACCCCATGATGCATGGATTATTTTAAGCCAAACCAAACAAGTTTTGGTGATGGATTGAGGCTTTACAACCGAGTTGCAGGTTCGGTTATCTCCATTCGAACCGAACGTATGAGCTAGATTTGAGGCTCAAAACGAATGCCAAGATGATGGCTTGACTTCTAGAAATGTTTTGGAACCAAAAACAGTAGAAATCCGTACCTGAAATTCCACGAAATTGAGAAACATGAAAACTGGAATTAGGGCAAAACTAGGGGGAGAATAAGGAAGACGATGAACAGTTCTGGGTCGGTTCAGGTTGGGACCCGACCCGTCGCACAAACGGTTTAAGTGAAACGGCACCGTTTTGGTTTAAATGTTTTAAAATTAAAACTGAAAACAGTCTGTTTGGTTACGGATGTATGAAATTGAAATTGGGGTTCAGGTCTGGCCAAACCGTGGATAAGGGGCCAAATTGGGATATAACAGGATATCGTATTCCGGTTCTATATGGTTTAGTGAACCGGTTGGTTCACTGTGTTTGAGGACCGGTCTAAGGTTTAGGTTATTAAATCCACTAGTCCAAGGGCTTAAATGAAAAGAATTAAACAAGGTCTTAGTTTAATTACGGTTTGACCCCCAACAGTTTTAAATATTCTGTTCTGGCCCAGCCATTGAAAAATTAATGCAAATATACCCCTGAAAAATAATTAAATAATAAAACAATTATTTTAATTATTTTATTAATTGGGTAAAATTACTATTTTACCCTTGGACATTAAATGACTCAAACGAAGTCCAAATTAAATAAATAAATAGTGTATTTTTACTATTTCGCGCATTCCAGACTTAATGGTGAAGTCCGATTTGAAAAATTAAGTCCCGAAAAATAAAGATACGTAAATGATAAATGACTGTACTGCCCCTAATGATACTCAGGACCAAATAAACACAAAAGATAGTCCAATTTAACTATGTCAGACACTCTGGACCTAATGGTGAGGTCTATTTTATGAACTAAGGTCCCAAAAATTTAGATATGTAACATGTGAAATTACCAAAATGCCCCTAACGCTATATGAAGTCCAAATGAGGTCTAAATGGGACGAAATTGATACCGATAGAAGCCCAGATATTCATAAAACTGTACACATGATTAAATGACGACTTAGGAGCAGAATTTCACGAAACGAAAAATGACCAAAATACCCCTGAGCATGGTAAATGCAAAGTAGAGGCCGAATATAGGCCAATCTAATCTAATAAATTGTCAGAAGTATAATTACGAAAATTGAAGGGCTAAATAAGACTCCGGAACAGTCAACGTATAAAATAAGAAATGACCAATGTGTCCTGATGATCAAAAGCAGATACCAAATGAAGTCTAAAAGACTTAAAACTTTATATATAAGATTTTTGGGATATTCTTAAGACCACAATAGGGTCCGAGGCAAGAATGACAAAATTACTATTTTGCCCTAAGGTCAAATAAGTGCTTAATTGATAATGACTGGAGTCCAAATGACTTAGATTACAATCCTAACAACTACTGAGCCTACTTAAGGAATTTAATAACATAAGTCGAAATCCAATGAGTGGGTAATAAGCCAATGGACCTAATTAGGAGATCAGATAGATTCCTAAGATGATAAGTAAGACATGAATGAATAAATTTTGATCTGTCTGTAATTAATGATGATTATTTAGGATATGCAAGGATATGCTTGAAGTATCTGGAGATTATTAGAGTACTTGTAAATGGAGAACGTGATCCTAAGAAACCGAGGTAAGTAAATATGAACTTTATTATGTGGTCCTTCCTCAGCCAGTCACATTTATTTGCATATGTGCCAAACTTGTACTCCATTTCCTACCTGATGAACCTGAATTCTTGATTGATGCCAATCTACTTGTGATTACCCAAGGAACTTGATCTCCTTGATTGATGGCAATCGACTTGTGATTATTTGTTCATGTCTGTGCTTTGGGTTCGACTTTCTTGCCTATATCATTTTCTGATCTTGACTTGTTGATGCTTGAGCATGCTTATACCATCATGTATATCGTGTCATGATCTTGTAATATATCTGTTGTTGGAAACCTTGTTTGTTCTATATACTTGAGTATCGTTATACTATCATGCCATGACCTGATCTTGCGATATATCCTGTTAATAGAAATCTTGTTATTCCACACATTTCATGACTCGTTGATTGTGATATCAATTGTTTTATATGGATGTACATCCCAGTGTGGAATCTTATTGATCATAATATTTGGCATGTAACCGGGGTTGTGCTCAGTCACAATGGCCCATCTATTCACAGATTGCGTGGGGGAAAGACCCTTTGGGGTCTTATATGTCCTTCGGGACTTGCGAGAAAAGAGCTCTAACATTTTTTAGAGAGCCCGAGGAATCGTGGCGGATCTGAGTGTGCGTTTTAGTGGGCTATGCCTAGGCCCCAGGGTGATTCACTGCATTTCTGGGTTATTAGAACTCGATGATGATTTATTCTTGTATTCGTTGAATGATCATGTTTTATACCCTGTGAATGATCATATTCTATGCAAGCATGTTATACTTTTGATTGGCTATCGTAATTGTTATGGCAGCAGATTATCATGATTGGCTAGATCCCGGTTGTTGGATTCATTATTACTATCTTCTTATATCTTATTTTGGGATAAGCCTTTTGGACCCTCGGATCATTGTTACGCATCTTGGTGACTGGCTATGTATTTCTTGTTGCTCATTTGGCTATTGGCTATCTGTTATCCCTTTCTTCTATTATTCTTGTAAACTAACCCTGACCCATGGCAAAGCTAGGAATTTACTTACTGAGCTTGTTTAAGCTCATCCCATTTATCTAACATTTTTCGGCTGACATTATGTGGGATGAAACGCAATGAGATAACTAGTGGAACTAGTGATGCACAATGAACGACACTGACGATACTGAACTCCAAGTTAAAGATTGAACGTAAACACTATAAGGTTAACCTTAAAGTTATGCATTATAATAGTATGTCATCAGTGATAAGGTCAACCTAGTATGTTGGATCACTATGATTAAATCGTACATAGAGACATTCTGATTGTGATCATTGGAGATGAGTTTGATTAGTTGAACTGTATTGGTGTAACTTTCACTTTAAGTAATTCATTGATACAGAATGGATGCATTGGGGCATGTATATTGATACTCTAGAGATATTGGGTGACTGATGCTAGACGTGCTCTGATGTGTATGAATGAGTTGCATTTTCAATTTAAAAATGTGTTAATTTCCGCTGCTTTGACCCTACATTTAGAATGCAATTCATTGTAAAGTTCAGAAGTTGCCTTTGGTTGGTCGCATTGTTAGTAGAGAAAATTGGCAAGGTGGCCAACTAGCATCACGTCCTCGGGATCCGCATAAGGAGGGTTTCAAGTCGTGACATGAATAATACATAAAGATAGAACTTAAAAACATCCCTACAACATGAAACCCAGAAGAGACCACCATTGGAGGACCTTGCTTACAGCAGGTCTGAATCCATCACCACCAAACCATGTTTGGTTTATCAAGACTAAAACCTGACCCTTTAAGGGTGTTAAAAAGGCCAAACCGCGATCAAAAAGACAAATAAATGCCCTAGAAATCCGAGGTTGCAGGTTCTGGGTTTAGAACCCAACCTCAAAAATATACATCTAAACCCACTGTTAAGAATGAGAAATGAAACCTTAGGACGAGGGCATCACAACAAAACAAATTCCATGAGATTTGGCTCGAAAATGAGTGTATACGAATGAGTTGCAAGTTGGGTTATCAACCCTTTGCCCGAACTCGTGAGGCCAATACAAACCCTAAAACTAATGCCAAACTGATTCTTGATGACTCAGGAACAATTTGAAATGAAAACAGTAAGAACGGAGCAACTCAAACTTTACGAAATTAAAGAAAAAGAAACCTAGAAAATTAGGGTTACAACGATGGAGTTGGGGAAGACGGTCTACAGTGTCGGGTCGAAATGGGTTGGGCCGGATCTGGGTTCGGGTCGGGGCCCAACCCGTTGCACCAAAGGTTTACGTGTGACAACGTCGTGTGGAGTAATAATTTTTAAATATTAGGGCTGACGTCAAGCATTACGTATTAAACCAACTAAATCGGTTGGTTCGATGGAACTTGAGATCGGTTCACTTAAATTTGAACTGAACCAACTGGTCTGGACCGAAAGTTAAGAAAATTAAATTTTGACCCCAGAAATTCTAGGGAAATTCTACTGTGGCCCAACAGAAATAAATTTAATATTAAATTAATAATATTTAAATGAAAAACATTTCAAAAATGCCCTTACGTCATAAATGAAGCAAACGAAGTCCAAATAAAGTAAATAAATAGTGTAATTTGACCTATTTTGGACATTCTGGACCTAATGGTGGGGTCCGTTTCATGAGACGCGACTCCAAGAAAATTAAGACACGTAAAAATGCTAAATGACCAAAATGCCCCTACTGCTACCAAAACCCAAACAGAGTTCCGCGAAAGCCGAAATTGACTTTCTTCGACGTTCCGGACTCAATGGTAGAGTCTATTCAACCAAAAGAGATGTCTAAAATAAAAGACATAAAATTTGATGAATAACATCAGTTAGGTGACTATGAACTAGAATATTACTGAAGTAATAAACTAAGGCTCGCACATGAAAATAAGATACAAAAAACATGACACATAAACATGTGAAGTAATTAAATTTAAATTAAAGTAAATAGAGCTACCAGAAGAGTATACCTTAAAAGTATAATGCCTAAGATTAAAGTTAGGATTCAATACGATCTTAGCATAAGTTAAGAAGCATCAGTAGGAGATGTTTGAAATGAATGTGAAGTTAATGGACTATTATGAATTGTTCTTAGGAACTACAAAAGAAAGGGAAAGGCACATCAATAGCACCAACCCAGACGTATAAGGTGAGTAACCCTATATTTGAAGTAGGAGATTTGACTTCATATATTTGAAGAAGTTTTAAGTTCAAGTTATGTAAAGCATTTGAATATCAAATTCAGTCTTTATATGATTGTTGTTTTAAAATATTCTGTTATGACATGCTCCGTAAATGTTTTTATACAGTTCCTTTCTTAGAAATATTGAGCATGTCTGAGTAAAAATGTCGATTTCCTTAAATATTCTGAATTTGATTATTCCAAGTATTTGAAGTCCCATTGCAGAAGTTATATATTTCATGTTTTAAATACTCATGAAAAGTATCTATTGAAGAAGCCGTGTGATAAATGTTTTATAAGATAAATGGTACTTAAGTACCACATGTGATGTTGAAATCCTTTGGGATTCAACTATGACACGAAGAAATGCCTGGTAGCAGGATCTAATCCTTTTGGCAAATGAGATATCTCCATTGTAGCATTGCAGTAAAATATGAGTTTGGTTCGAAACAGATTTCACCTAATTAAAGAGAAAAGATGACAAATGCTTTTGAAAATGGAAGCAGGTTTTTACCCCCATTTTTTATCATGCATGCTTATATGTTTTTGAAGTGCATATACTCTACTTCAAAGAATGTATGTTTAGCTTGAATACTTTAAATGTTTCAAAGCTATCAGTTTTAAGAATTTATATATTATGTGTTCTAAACGAACGAGCGATTGGTAGTGTGTATTTTATAAACTCTCATGTGCTAAACCACTATCAATTGAAAACCCCATGACGAATGTAGGAATCACTTACAAGCTTAATTAGCTTACCCGGATTTTTATCCGTCCTCCTTTCAGGTGATCAATAGCAGTTCTGATTTTGATGTTGATGATGATGAGTCTAGCCGTTCGGAAGATATGTTTAAGTAGTTTCTTTTAGGAAACCCTATGAACTCTAATAGTATATTTTGTATTAGTAGACAGTGTAAGGATGTGTATTAAGCCTCTCGGGGTAGTGGACATGTAATGTTATGAAGTCTTTAAGTTTTTAGTTATGCTCTGAATGTATGATCATGTATACCGCAATGTAAGGAGCGGCAATACCGGACGGATGTGTAAATTTTAAAATGAGAAAAAAAAAAAAAAGTTTTTCACGCTTTCGCAAACCACATGTCGCACATCTATTCGATACCGCTGCTTATGTGAGCCTTGCCCTAAGGCTCTCGGGCCTGCAGGGCGGTGGTCGTGATTCGAGATCCGCACAGGGCGGATTTCGGGTCATGACAAAGTCTTCAGTCAAGTTTAGTTCTAAGAGTACCCAACCATTTCTGTATTTAAAATCTATTTTTCCTCTTCTAATCCTCTTCTTTCTTTGTTTTTATTTTATTTTTGAGAATGGCTACCTTTTACATTCACTTGAGCATTGGGCACGATTTAGGAGACCCCATGGAAATGGTGAACCAAGAGGCATTAAGCCTCAAAGTCGATAGTCAGTTAGAGGATTAGAAAACAATCCTACCAGTAGTTCGAAAGTCCTTATAATAGACACCTTTTAGATGGTAGGAATACAGCGGTTGAAACCTCTAATAAAGGTCATAGGAGAAAAGAATGAGGAGAGTGCCATCACTCAGGACATGATTAACACTCTCACGTCCACCTATGACTTCCTTACCTTTGTGTCTTGTAGGGTACCTAGACCCATAAATTGTCCCTTCAATATTGTTAGTGAGGAAATTTGTGCCTACCTCGAATGGTTTAAGGTTGGGGTACGCTTCTCCTTTCATCGCTTGATCAGTGACTTTTTTCACTAGAGTAAGATCTGCCTTGCCAAACTTAATATCAATAGTTGGAGGTAATTAATTGCCTTCCTAGTATTAGATTATAAGAACAACGTCAAAGTCGACCTCCATTTAATTAGGAGCAAAATGGACCTTAATTACCATAAGTCGGAAGGCATGTTCTACATGTCTTTTGACAAGGGGTTCAAACCTGTCACTTCTGTACCCAAGTCCAACAAAACATGGAAGAGGTGATACTTTTTTGTCAAAGGTGGCTGGGAGTTTGTGGACTTTCGAGAACCATACCAGCATGTTTCCTCGATCCACCAACTTCAAGGGTGAGCCTACCAAACTTGAGGTCTTTCTTATTTTTCCTTATTGTTTTTCTGATTCTAACTTGTTTTATTCTAGATATTTGGCATAGATAAGGCAGCTTGGAGAAGGTCGATTTTCACTCAGGACATTTAAAAGAGCGATATACAGTTTCTCCAACCGAAAGAGCACCTACACAAGCGAGATCTTGAGCCTTGAGAACTTAACAGAGATCGAACTTGCTCAAGCAAATAGCGACGTGCTAAAGAATTCGGTCATTTCCTAATGAAAACCTAGACAAAAGAAGAAAATTGGGGAGACTTCTACTTACCGTTCAACATGCTCTTCCTCAAAAAAGGAAGAACGCTTTTATTGAAGGGGTGATTCCCCTGAAAGAACCATTTCTAGGGAGTTTGCGCTCTTCCCTAGAATGTCGAGAGGCACCTTCCTTTAGTGTCGGTGGCTCAGCATGTCACGCCCCGAATTTCCACGAACCCGGGGAGCGACTGAATGAAAGAAAAGGAATAAATAAATGACAATGAATTAAATTTAAATTAAATCTCCTGCATTATTCCTTAAATTTTTCCTGCAAGATTAAAATTAAATGCTTGTCCCACTATCAGCCCAAAGTTGGCGCTAGTGGATGGCCAAACATGGCCTTAAAATCTATGCCTAAAAAGTGTCCCATAAATTGCCCCAACTTGGCTTTATATAATGGCCTAAAATGGTCTCAAATGAACTCAAAAGTTTGGGTCAAACTCATGATTTAATGGCCTCAAAATGCCCTTGGAAAATAGGTCATAACATGGCCAAAACATGGTCAAAACAATGGCTGCCCATGGGTTGGACAGCAGGTGGCAGCAGGCAAGACAACAGTGGGCGCGCGCGCATGGGCAGCAGTGGGCGCGCGCGTGAGCAGCAGCATGCGCGCGGCAAGGGCGCGGCAAGGGCACGGGGGCACGGCGTGGGGCGCTGGGCGCACGGCGCGCGCCCGAGGGGTGCACGGGCTTCAGCGGCTGGGACTGGTTCCTGAACTGTTCACGACACTGTAGCACAGAGAGCAGTTTCTGATATTTTTCAAGTTACTGTTCATGGCTGCAACCAATTTTTCCCTTTTTGAATTTTTTCCAAGTCCTTTAGACCCTCTTTTCTTCCCATTTTTATCCCCCTTGTTCAAGGTTCCTAAACCCCCATTTTGACATTTTTTTTCACTCCTTTTAAAAAGTCATTTACACACCTATTTCCCACTTTGATTCTACCAAAAATTCGACATAGTCTCCTTTGTTTTTCCCAAGTATTTTCATCACCTAATAATCACAACATATATGGGTATAATTGCATCAAAATCCATCAACTCTTAAACATGCATCCACTATTTTCTAACACTTCCATTTAATGCATATTTAACTCCCGAATCTCAAGTAACCTCTAGTATACATTTAAATCAAACATCATACATTCATTGAGTTCCAACTCATACATTTTTTTAAAATGGCCCAAGGCCTAAGGTTTACAATTTACATAAGTTTAAATATAAAATACAACAAAGTGGGCTTATGCCCATACATTCAAAACATGCCCCCAAAGGTCAAATCTTCTACAAAATCCATTTCCTTCCTTTTTCTTCAACACTCAAGGAAGTCTCAAGCAGCTGGTGCCTCATCTGAAATGTATTGCCCACAAATGGGTCAGCTCAACTGCTGGTATGATAACTCACTAATACTAGCAACAAATTTAGGACGTGGCATGTGCAAGTGTATAATTTCAAGATATAATTTTCCTTCCCGTTATTAATGCAATGCAAACACACTATGCATGACTCACACATGCAAACTCTATGCCACACCCATGTCAACTCCATGCCATGTCAACTCTATGCCATGTCCATGCCTCATTTTACGGACCTTCCCCGAAGGACATGAGTAACCAAGTATGCCTCATTTTACGGACCTTCCCCGAAGGACATGAGTAACCAAGTATGTCTCATTTTATGGACCTTCCCCGAAGGACATGAGTGACCAAGTATGTCTCATTTTACGGACCTTCCCCGAAGGACATGAGTAACCAAGTATGTCTCATTTTATGGACCTTCCCCGAAGGACATGAGTGACCAAGTATGTCTCATTTTACGGACCTTCCCCGAAGGACATGAGTAACCAAGTATGCACAACACCAAATTTCCCAACTCACACTATGCTTCCAAGGAATCACACTATGCCAAATGCCATGATTCCATTATGCAAGTTCAGTGAGTCATTTCATCAAACACATGGTGTGTCCTTTTTCAAGTCATGCATTTAAACCCCACATAATTCATAACTTTAAATTCCCATAAATTGTTTCACATAACATAGGTCATAACCATACACCTTAACATATTTCTCAAGCCACAATATCACAATTTCACCAACCAACAAGAATTTCACAAAGTCACTAACATTCCATGCAAGACTAATACATTACACAACCAATTCCCCTCCAAGATGTCAAGTAAATATCACATAAATACATACCAAATATAGCAATCAAATACAAAGACAAGATAAGTTATCTTCATAGCAACAAAACATCAAATAAACCAAAGAATACATAAAGCCCCAAATTTCCAACTCTAGGTATTTCAATTCAACACCACCTAGGTGGATTCCTAAGCATTAATTAAACATCTATACAGCTCAATCAACATATAGCAAAGCAAGAAAAACTAAATCTATTCCTAGCTTAGCAAGAAACCATACCTAAAATCAGTTTTTCACAAACTGTAGAAGCTGTATTTTCTGAATAGCCAAACTGTTCAGGTAAGGATATATTAATCGTGGAGATGAACAACTTTCCAGAAGAAAGTTTGGCCAAAATCCCGCTCGAAATATGTGTTTCGGTAGCTTGAATTCTTGAATTTCTAGGGCTTTTCTCACTCTCTCTCTATAAGAACGTGAATTCTGTAATTGCAGACCCAGTTTATGATAAAAATGGTCTAAGGGGGCTGTATTTATAGTGGTGGACAAAGGGGCTAAGGACAAATGACCATTTTGCCCTTAATGAGCCCGAAACCTCGTTACTCTACAACCCATTCCTAAACGCTTCAATTCAAAATTTTGTTTCAACCAATGTTCATAAAATTATTTTAAATGAAAACTCTTAGAAGAAAATATTTTCATTTGAGGTCGTTTTAGGCCCATTCCACCAGGGCCCCCCGAACGCCCTTTTTGTCCAATTTTGAAACGATTTCCGTTTTAGCTAAAATTTGAACAGTAGCTACCTCACAATATTCTAAGCATATTTCTCTTCTATGACACACTCCAAATATGCCTTTAAACATGTCAAATGGTGAACTGACGCATTTAGATGCTTTACTAGCAAAACCGGGCTTAACCGACAAAACCGTGTATGCCAAATATCCTACCGGCAAAATGAAAAATTTTCCCTCATTTTTTCAGATCTCTACACAGCAGCCCTCAAAAGGGAAAGGCAAGGTTAGGGCTGCCCCCTTGTTATTGTTGTAGAGACCAGGGTTTCCAACCTGAAGAGGGCTTATACAGAAGCATAAGCCTAAGAAAATTTCCAAGGATTTGATGATATCCCACATGAGGGCAAGTACCCAGAACCCCTCACATTGAGTTATTGTTTTTACTAACCAATTTTCTGGTTTCCTATAAGCGGCACTATGCGATGGTAGCCATTGTGGATAACCCGGACAACTCCGAGTAGATCAACAAGCTGCAAGAAGAGTTGGATGAACTTTGCCTCCAGCTAGGGATTACCCGTTCTACTACTTTAGATTCATACGAAAAATGAAAAAGGCGGTCAACGCCTACTCTATTATGGAGTTAGAAAGGAATGCCAAGGGCTTCCAACCTAGATGAGTTGAAGAAAATAATGGTCAATTACGAAGCGAAGGTGGCACCGAAGCTTGATAAAAGCGTTAAAGTAACCAAGAGTGAGATCGATGTGGCTCTAAAGGCTGAGGTCTAGAGGTTGGGAGGAGAATTTGTCAATTACGGTTATCACATGCAAATGAAGAAACTTCTCAAGCTCCACCCTACTCTTGATATCAAGAGTCTGGATGAGATTCAACTCTCTAAGGCCAAGATGGAATAAGAGAAGGAAAAAGCCGAGGTGGTGGAGTCAATTATCGATCCCCCTCAGCTTGGGCAACTAGAAGCTTTAGAGCAAAAAAAGGGTCCTGCCCTTTACTGATCAATAAGCCTGAGCCTTATTTTTTGTACTTTATTTTCATTTTTGTACTTTATTTTTCTTTTCCATTTTTGTAATCCTCCAGCCTTCTTTTTTAATGAAACAATCTTTTTGGTTCTGAATTCCAAGTTCCAATTGTGTGTCTGTTTGCATATTGACTTTGCTAACTCTTGACAATCAATTCAAAATAGAAATTTTAATAAAGCTTTGTGTTCTCTTACTAAATATCTCCAAACATGTAACAAGATTTAGAATAATGAAGTATTCAGACCTATAATTCTTATCATAAACATAAGGTTTCTAGGGGTTTAAATAAGGTGGCAACGCTGCATAAGATAAATGATTTTAAACCTATAACACTTATAATAAATATAAGGTTTTTAGGGGTCTAAATGGATAGCTGATCTATCGTGGAAATCAATAAAATTACCAAACTAAACTACTAGTATAGTAGAGAAGTAAGGGTCGAACCCAAAGAGATTGTTAATTGTTTAAAAACCAAAGTTGAGATTAATTTTAATTCAAATTCACAAAGAGTGATTGCTTGTTAATTTTTTTTCTAAAATTAAATGAGAACTATAATTAAAGCAAATATTCAACTGAATTAGTGATGAATCAAATTAAAAGAGGATTCCTAGGGTGTTGAATCCACCACTAATCTTGTAACTAGCTTCAATTGTATTAATTCTTAGGCCATTAAATTTGGATGTAAAAGATGTATTTGGGCTACAAGCCTCAATACAATCATCAAGAAAACCACGCACCAAAACCCTAAGCACGAATCATCTTTGATCAACACAAATTGTCTACGCTAATTCTAAGGTCATAGTCACAATTTGGTTTCCCTGAGTTCTGACTCGTCATACGATTTTGATGTATGTACAAATATTACTATTATATAACCACATAAACAAAATCACAGAAATTGATTATTTGAAATTGAATAACACAATCATTGCATTAATAAAATTCCAAAGTTATACAATCAACATCCAAAACTAATTAACCCAAAAATAAAATACAAATAGCAAGATTACTTGACTAGGGTTTCATCTAAACCCTAGGAATGAGAGAAGCTTAGCCCATGATGGTGGAAGAGAAGAACACCCTAGCCATGGAGTTCTTCATCTTCTTCTTTAGAGTCCTCTTCTTCTTCTCCTCGTCAGGATCCCCCAAAAATGGCCTTCTCTCTTCCCAAAACCCTACCTCCCAATATTATCCTCCTTTTTCCAAAAATACCCCCACAAAATAAGAATTAAGGAAAATAAAATAAGAATCCCGTAATTAGACATTAGGAGCCCAAAAAGGGAGGCTAAAGTGCTCCAAAATAGAGTCTGTAATGCTAAAATGGGCCCTGGTCCACTTACATATGGATCAAGCCTCTCTTCTAACCCAAAACCACTTGTTTTCCACTTCTTTTAGCACTTCAAAGCCCACTATTTTCCTTTTACTCCAAATCCACCACCAAATCATTAACTTTTTCAAGCTTTCTCTATGAAAAGCTAAAACAAGAATTAACTAGCAAATGCATATAGATTGGAGAAACTAAAATAATAAAAGTGCAAGAATATCTACGGCTTAACAAAATAAATATGCACTTTTTAACCAGTTATCAATGGCGACACCGCATAAATAAATGACCTCAGACTTATAAGACTTATAATAAATATAAGGTTTTTAGGGGTCTGTATGGATGGCAATGCCGCATAAGATAAATGACTTCAAGCCTGTAGCACTAATAATAAATATAAGGTTTTTTTGGGTCTTATAGGTGGCAATGCCTTATAAGATAAATGACTTCAGACTTGTAACATTTATAATAAATATAATATTTTTAGAGGTCTATATAGGTGGCAATACCGCATAAGATAAATGACTTCAAACATGTAACACTAATAATAAATATAAGGTTTTTAGGGTCTATATGATAGAGTAAGACCATAGTAGGTAAAAAAATTAACACTTTTACTGATAGTAGTTACACAAATGCTCGATATTCTATACCTAAGGTACAAGTTTACCAAGCCAAATCTTCTAACCAATAAGTGGTATGCCTTACAACCTTGACTACTTTGTAGGGACTTGTCCAATTAGGGGAGAATTTTTCCATAGTGGGATATTTGGTGTTTAGAATTACTCTTCTTAGGACGAGATCACCAAGAAATTAATTGGTTTGATTCCCTTATTGAAGCACCTAGCCATTCTTTGCTGGTAAGCTTTTGTTGTGATCTGTGCCTATTCACGCTTCTCCTCTAGGAGATCAAGGTTTTCTGCAAGTTGTTTATAATACCCCAAACTTATTTTACTGATCATAATGAAATAGATACGACACGAAGCTTAGAATATCGAGGCCAACCCGGGTAGGAAACTATTAAAAGAAACCGCTTCGTACAAATGAGAAATAAAAAGAGAGATAAAAGTAAAAGTTAAAATATGTATTTCCAATAGCCAAACAAATCCTTAAGGCAAAAACATAGCAAAAATACCAAAAATGTAATGAATAGGGTTTTGAACCCAGCTTTTACTTGATTTTTGTCGCGCTGTGAATATTTTCCTTCCTAGTTTTGATCCTTGTTCCTCAATCAAAGTTTAATTCAAGTCGGTTCGGACCCAACTTTTAAGGTCTGTCAATGGCAGTTTTGATTAGCTCACTATGTTGGGCCTAAACTCAAACAATTAGAACACCTAGTAAACATAAAATTATAAAGGTAATTAAATTAAACTAGATACTTACCTCCTAGCACCATTCCGATGACCACCCAGCTTCTCTCTCTAACTTCTTCCTCTTCGGTCTCCCTTCTTCAGCTTCTATTTTCTCTCTTGCTTTCTTATTTTGTTTACTGTTTTTATTTTTTGTTACTCAGAGGTTGGCTGCAGCTATGTCTCTCCATATATATATATATATATATATATATATATATATATATATATATATATATATATATAGACAATAGAATTCTCCAGATTTTCTCTATGTCAGTTGCCCATTCTTTGTCAAATTTTTAATTACTTCCAGCATTTTCCCAAATTATCTATATATATATATGGTTGTGTCAACTATTGTGGCTTCTTCTTCATGAAGCTTCTGCATTTTCCTTATATATATTATGTATTTTGTATTTTGCCCACTTCTAGTAGCTTCTTCCGCAATTTGCTACATATATCTATATAATATGATATATGCTCACATCACCCTTATATATATTATATATTTGTTATGCTACAAGGCGTGTTCTTCACACATATAAAATATACAAGATATTACACATGATACATAGAGGTATAATTCTCATTAAGTACATATTACCATATTTTGATGCCATAAAATGTTAATTTATGAAATACCAGCAAGTTTGGCATAAATTTGGGCTCAGTATCATTATTATTTATTTTGCCAATCTTGGGTCCCTCGATTATTCTTTATTTTATATTGTATTTTACTTTCATAATTCAGTCTCGGTATTGGTCTCATTTATCCATTTTGATACTCGATTGATCGGGTCGTTAATTTTTCTAGTATGCACCATTTTTTGTGTTATTTTAAACATACTTGTCACATAACCTATCTTTCTTAGGTCGGAGTGTAGTCCACGTCATGTCAGATTTTTGGGGTATTACAGCCCTTGTGTGTTGATAATGAGATAGATGGTCCCTAGGATCCTTTACTCCATCATACGACGTGAACTTTGGCACAATAAACTTTTTTGGTCGCTCTTTTGCCATTTTCGCATGGATGAATGATGTGGAAAACCTTTCGAGTAACTTACCAAGTTCATCTTGCTTTAGAGGGACATGAGACCTTTTAGTCGATGCAGTTTAATCTTAAGAATTTGTTATCTCCTCAATCCAATGGGGAACGTTGGGCTGATCTTAATGCAGTGTTGTTGGTGCCCGATTTTGAGTTTGCCCTAGATTTTTGAGCTCGGGTAGATTCTGTCCTGTAGGTACAGAAGGATACTAATTTAGGTAGCAATTCGATAATTATGCCAAAAAACCTACTTCAAGTAGAACTTTTCCTAACAGAGTCTTATTCCTGCTAAGACTCTCCTACCAGAGTCTTAGTCTCAATAGGACTCTTCTTGTTAGAGTCTTATTCCTGCTAGGACTCTCTTAACAGAGTCTTAGTCCAAGTAGGACTTTTTGACAAAGTCCCACTCCCGTTAGGACTTTCCTACCAAAGTCTCAGTCCTAGTAGGACTCTTCTTGATAAAGCCACACTCCCATTAGGACTCTCCTGCTAGAGTCCCAGTTTCATTAGGACTCCTCCTAATAGAGTCCTATTCCCATTAAGACTCTCTTGCTAGAGTTCCAGTTCAAGTAGAACTCTTCCCAACAAAGTCTCACTCTCATTACGACTCTCCTAACAGAGTCCTAGTCCAAGTAGGACTCTTCCTAACAGAGTCCTAGTCCAAGTAGGACTCTTCCTAACAGAGTCCCACTCCCGTTAAGACTCTTCTAACAGAGTCTCAATCTAAGTAGGACTCTTTTTGATAGAGTCACACTCCCGTTAGGACTTTCACGCTAAAGTCCTAGTCTAAGTAGAACTCTTCCTAATAGAGTTCCACTCTAGTTAAAACTCTCTTGCCAGAGTCCCACATCTAGTAGGACTCTTCTTATTGGAGTCCCACCTTGGTTAGGACTCTTCTACCTATTAGAAGATGTTTTGGTAATTTCGGCACATTTTTGCCTATTGAGGCCATTTTGGTAATTTTGGCATAATCTTACCCTTAGTAGGACTTCTTAGTCACTTGAAGGGCATTTTCGTAATTTTCATATCATTTTACTCACATGGGAGTATTTTGGTAATTTCAGCCCTTTGGTGACAAATTAGGGGTAATTTGGTCTTTTCACATATCTTAGTGGCAATCTAGAAATTCTCCATCGAATTTAGGATAATTTGGTAATCTTGGATGACAGTAGTATATTTAGACATAATTAAGACTTTCCACTTTTAGAGTTTCCATAGATATGGTTGCTTGATATTTCCTTAAATGGAGATACATTGAACCCGGACATTTTCATTTTAGAGTTTATTTTCCTAATTAAATTATATTTCTCTTTTATCTCATTGGCTTTTGTATGTAGGCATTAATTCTATTGGTTCTTGCATTGCCATAATTATTTATTAATTCATTTAGTTAGGATAATTATTTAATTTTTTATTTATTTAATTAGATGATTATCACTCAAGACATGTTCCTAACCCTTCATTATAGCGTTTCATCTTAGACCCTTAGATTGAATCTCCATATTTTCTTATAAATAGAGCCCCCTGGCCATTAGTTTTAGGAGGACACAATTTCCATAGTTTCATGTTGTTAGTTTAATTCTAGAGTTCTCTCTATAAAAACTCTCCCTTTCCTAAGGTTGAAGCCCTGCTGGAAGTGACAACCTCCCTTCACGAAGCAAGCCAAAGTAACGCTTTCTAAGCTGAAGATCTGCCTGACTGAAGCCTCTGATCTAGAATTTTCTAGCTATAGATCTGCCCGACTCCAACGATCAAACAAGTTATGCCCTCAAACCCTTAATAGTTTTCTTTAGATCTGGTTGATCTTACCTTTTTTATAACTTTTGATAAAAGAGGGTAAACCGGAGAACTATGTGACGCTAATTCCATTTTCTAAATGGATACATAGGAAGCCTTCGAGCTTGAATCAGATCTTTTTTCTGTCTTTTCTATTTTATTTTATTTCTTCATGTCAGATTCTTTATTATTTATATCTTTCAGACTCACATCTCTCTTTTCTGTTTTTTTCCATGACAAAATAGCATTACAAGTGAATATTTAAGGCCGATTCATTCGGATTGGGCGAGGGTGGGTGCCTAACACCTTCTTACTCCATACCTTATCCCTGGATCCATTTTTTTTTTTCAGCTTTATTTTAGTGCTTTATTTTATTTGACCCATGTCAAGGGATCTTTAGAATGTAATTAGGAGGCTAAGGCAATGTAATTTTGATTATTTCATTCATTTTTAATTTCCTTTTAATTATATTCTTTTGTAATGAGTTTGCTTGTTTCTTGTCTAAAAATAAGCTGGCGACTCCTCAATTTCTCTATCTCCTATAAGAGGCGTTCCTTCCCACCTTTAGGGAAAGAAACAACTAGGATCCCTCTAAATCCACAAAAAAGGGATTAAATTCTCCATTTTTTTCGGTGCTGGCACCCACAATATCCATAAAGTAGTTGTCTTATTGAACTCTATTTTATTTTCCTGAGGTCGGTAGTCTATGGAAGGTGGTGACCAGTTTGAAATTTTTTATGCTTATGTTCAGCAATGGAAGAGACCTAAGCATACCTAGTCCTTGTACTCCCGAGCACTTTGAAAACACGTGTCATGATCTGAGTCTCTTGTCGAATTATGGTATATTAGAAATTGTTGATAAAACATTCATATATATCATAAGTACTTTTTACTGCAGAGTGCAAAAGACAAATCTTAATGTGGAGCAAGTTTTCTTTTCAATAGCAAGGAATATTAAGCAAAGGGTAGGAGTGAATAATGCCATTAATTATTTGATTGTGTTATTTGACTTGCAAATTTATCTTGTTTTAATCATACGAAAAAGAAAGGGATTATTGTTTGTGTCTTTTTCCAACATTTTGAAATGTAGAACTGCCTATTGGCCTTTCTTCTTCTACTTGGTGTGTTGATTTTTTTGTCCTGGTTTATTGCGGATATATATTTTTTTTGCTTGCTTTCATTGAGTATGGAGCATGATGAAGCTTTTAGGATTGAAATTCAGTTTCTATGTTTGATGGAGCATGATGAGGAGTTTTTTATAACAATTCATTGAATTTATTTTTAATGGTGATGCTGCACTTTTTGACTCGCAATAAGTGTGGGCTCCGTGACCTGTAGAACACTCAGAAAGACGATCAGAGGTCCACCGGATTGGCTCCGGCGGTAGCCGCTCCGATGCTTAAGTAAGTAAAAGGAATTGAAAGACTGTATTGAAAGCCAAAGAATGAGCATGAAAATAAAGCGTACCTTTAGGGTTTAATTTATAGACCGTGGCCTTCCTAAGTTGATTAGGATTCGGAGCCATGATTGTAGGGATTTGATCATCAGAGATTGCAGTTACCTTGTTGAGTATCGCATAGAGATAACCATAGATGGTAGTTTCGTTGTTGAAGACTGCTTCCTTATTCCCTGCTCGGCATCCGCTAAGGCGGTGACGAGGTCTGGAATGTTGGTCTGGACCCTGTGATCAGTTCTAAGACCCTTGTCCGGATATATGTGCTCTGAAGACATATGTTCAGTTACTTTCGACCTTTTGTGATGATCTTGATGCTTGAGCCTTTAGTCATTGGCTGAGTGAGAACCGTGTTGGCCAAGCATGAGTTGGATTATGGTCATACCTGTCACGTGCTGATTGGCCTGCTCTTTATGGTATATCAGTTACTCCCCCCCCCAAGTCCTAGTTTGATGCTAGCAAGCAATTAGGGCTAAGCCTTTTTCGGAGAGTCATGTGTCCTGCTTGTTCGCCTTCCAAGGCAACTGTTGGGGCTCCATTTATTGCGCAGCTGGAGATTAGGTCTTTTCAAGGTCATTATTTGTACTGGCTGATAGTTGGGTTTCTCGAAATCATCATTGTTCTGAACCGTCATGGCATTTGGTCTTGGTGGGTCCCTTCTGATACTGTGCTTATAAATACAGGGTGAGATTTTGAAATGATCTTTTCCCCATCATTTTCACTGTGCTAGAAGATTTTATCTGCCATTGTTAGTTTGTGCGACCTTGAAGAACACCGATTTCCTGAGTTTAGAACAGGTTCGACTGATTTTTTCTCTTCTCTTGCTTCTTTCTTCTTAAGTCCGGGAATAATGTCTGCTTCCTTTTGAATCCCCAAATGTAAGTGAGGGAGTAGGAAATTCTTCTGAGATGGCTGTACCGTCTCCTGTGGAAGATATAGGTGACCCTGCTCCCGAAGATATTAGGGAGAGGCCTGTTGAACCTCTCTGTAGTCCTGGGGTTAGGATAGTTGATGCCTTTGAAGAACCCCTGAGACAGGGCTGGGGAGACCTCTGGTAGGTCTTCCCATAGAGAAGAGGGTGAGAGTGTTGTTACTCAGAGCCTTCTGGACAAATGGAGGGTAAAATACCATTTTCCCCCAAATGTGACCTGCAGAGTTCCAGGCCCCATAGATCGTCCCCAAAATATCAAAGCCGGGGAGATTTGTGTTTATCTTGCCTGGTTCGAAATAGGGTTTGAGACTCCCATTGCCGGATTTAGTCAGGCAATTCTTTTGTTGGTACAAGCTCTGCCCTGCCAACCTGAATCTCAATAGCTGGCAGCAGCTTCTAGGGTTCATAGTATTGGGACACCAAAACAAGGTGGATGTGTCCCTGGACTTGATCCGTAGCAATATGGATCTGAAGTTCAAGCAGGCAGAAGGCCTTTTCTATATGTCCTTCGAGAAGGGGTTCCGACCCCTGTCCTCCATTCCCACTTCCAATAAAACATGGAAGAAGTGGTACTTCTTCGTCAGAGGAGGATGGGAGCATGAAGACTTTCAGGACTGAGAGGCCTCGCCATTCCCCGTGCTACGGGTCATAAGGGTGAGGCTTATTCCCTTAGGTTTGCTTTAGCTTTGTTATGCCTTCCTGAACTGATAAACTGATATATCATTCCTTACTTATGTGCAGTCAAGAGTGTTTGGACGAGGCCCGAGTTTAACGACATACTGCGAGATCAGTATCGAGTGCTGCTTTCGACTCCTGACCAGGGCTCACTCTGTTATTATAACCCCACAGAACTTGATGGCTGCTCAGTTCTGCAGAGCTTAAGAAGAGGCTGACGTCGAAGTGGGCAGCTTGCGGAGGCTCAAGTGGTGGGGGAGGCTTCCTCCCGAGCTGAGCCTGATGCCCCCCTTGAAGTAAAAAGGAGGAGGTTGATTTCTGGCTCTCCCGAGCCAGCCCCTACCGAGGCTGAGAAGGAGGCCGAACCTGTCGTTCCTGTTTCGGCTGCTCCTCTTGCCCCTTCCAGTCTGAGCAGAAGGACTAGGAAGGGGAAAGCACCTTGCCGTACCGTCCGAGCCGTTTGATGAGCCAGACTATCAAATTTCCAAGAAAGCATTTGACCAAATATGGGCTCGGGGCCCTCACCGATACAGAGGGGACGAACCCTCAAAGCTGATGACTGAGATGATGAATCTCCAGATGAGGGCAACTTCTGAAGCTGTTCTTGTCTTTATTGTTTGTTCATTTTGTTCAATCTAACTTATCTGTCTTGCCTTGTGTAGAGCATGCATAGTTTGGCTGCTCTGATGGTGACTCCAATAGGGCCTCGAGGAGGCTGAAAAAATGAAGGCCGAAATGGACGAGATGAGGCTGGAGCTCGGAACAGCCCGATCCAAGGTTCAGACTACTGAAGAGGGTCTGAAGGAAGCTAGCACCAACCTTGCTGTGGTAGAGTCTGAGAGGGAAATATATGCTCGGAAAGTTGAGGGGCTTCAGGCGGAGTTGGTTGAGCTTCGAAATTCCTTTGATCAGAAGATTCAGGAGGCAGTTGATCATGCCAAGATTGAGACTGAGACAGAATTGAAAGAGGAAGTCGAATAGATGGGTGATGACCTGATCCAGTTTGGTTTTGAAAGCTTCCGAACTAGATTTCAGGCTCAGTTCCCAGGTTTTGACGTAGTCGTCAATCGTTCCTCCTGAACCTGCCTCGTCTGGTCCTGACCCGTACAAGACGACTGGGGCTGCTGCCCTTAATTTGGAAGAGGATCCAGGCCCTTCTGACAAGGCTTGAGGCTTTATGGGCTTTTTGATTTTTTGATATTTCCCTCTTGATGTAATGAATGTATACTTTTGATCAGTAAAATTGACTTTCCTTCAGATTCTTCTTGTGTTCTTTCCTCTTGTGCAATTTTGTCGTAAGTGTAGCTGTTCTGAGCCTCTTGCATGTTAGATCAACCATCCTAGTAGTCAATAGTTGCTCTCTGAGCTTCGATACTTGTTATTGAATAATGAGTGTAGATTAACTTCAACTGTCTCATCATAATAAGATAAGAAAACAAACATAATCAGATAGATAGAGCCCAATAGAGTGGGAGTAAACTTTTGTAGAGCTCTGAAATAGACTGCTCTGAATCAAGAGCTTGTGAAGATAACCAGTCAGCTTGTGCTTGACATTCTGATGCTCGGCATGCTGTTTTTTGAGCACTCAGGATCAGGATATATCCGAGCTGTTTGGCCTTTGTCTTATGGCTGGCCTGTCATAAAATAGTTAAGACTGGAAGGTCTGAATCTCGGATAGGGGGCCTGTACATCCAGATTTTGTCCCTTTCTCTTTATCAATTCAGAAGCTTTAGTGTTTTTTCGTTCAAAGAGTTCTGAACCCTGTCTCTTGGTATATCGAAGAGGCACATTTAATGCACCGTTTATTTATTCGATTGTCGTTTGGGATTTCGAGGCCAATCTTGTCACGACCCGAAACCCACCCTATGCAGATCTCGTGTCGCGGGGCCGACCCGAAGGCCGTCCCTACTTTTTCCATTCCTATATCATAGTACTAATATGCAATGTGCTAAAAATTTTAAACAATGAATAGCGGAAGTCTTTATCAATTACAGTAATCCAGCGGAAGTCTTTTAAATAATTTAAACAGTAGAAGTCTATTAAATACATGACATAGTTCTACATAAGACAAAATGAGAACTAAACGTAACCAGCACCCGGGGGTGGTGAATACATGGGAGAACTAACATAGACTGATACCGTACTTCAAAATGTCCCCCTACGCTCTCAGACTCCTACTGGAGTCTCGTAGTGTCATCACCTGAAATGGGGGGTAAGTGGGGTGGAATGAGCTACAAAGCTCAGTAAGTAAATGCAAATCTCCAACACTGGTATCGATGATCAATGAATCCATGAATAAGATTATGATAGCCAATCATAAGAATAAGACATTGATAGCCAATGGAAACAACTTGCCACGAGGGCCAATGAAACAATTGCCACGAGGGCCAATGGAACAGTAATCACAATACACAATCAGAAGTATTGGGTATAGTATCAATATGAAGAAATTCGATGATAATATAACAACAATGAAGTACTGCCACAATAAACCGATCACAATCAAAATCAATCAATGCAAGTCCTTCGGGACTTGAAGAATCATAAGGGATAGTGCCATTCAACAATCAAGTTCTGTCAGTCATAGGAGATGCTTTTATTCTGTAACATGCCAGTGAAATTGAAAATGAAATGCCAAAGGAAATGCAATGAAATGCCAGTGATCATGCCAGTCAATTGTTGGTGGAAAGCCTTCGAGGAATTCATTCCTGCCACTTGTCCATTCATGGACTTGACCCTTAGGTCTCCAGTCAATACAGAAGCATCGGATGGATGTTGTGACTGAGCACAAATCCGGTATTCATAACATATCATGATCATTCGTGATTCCATAGAAGTATAAAATGGAATATCATAGATTCAATGAAAGCATAACAATACGCCTTTCAAGGCATGGTTCAACATGATAACAATGATACAACAGTCAATCAATGTCCACAAGATAGAACAATATCACATTGTAGATAGCAATAACATGAGGTACTTTCAAGGCACAGTGAAGCATGATAACAATGATACATCAGTCAATCAAAGGCCCACAAGATAGGAAAATATCGAATTGTGGACACAAGGATATCAATACATTCAAGAGTACGAGTTTGGTAGTAAAAGAATAAACTTGGCTTGTGGAAACACCACATGTAAGAAAGAGTGATCCACTTACCTCTATCGTGATTCTAGATCAGGAATCCATGAGTGTACCCTTGCCTTTCGAGTTCCCTATATATCAGTGAATACGTTTCAGAATAAATGATATTCATCAAATTTTATGCCTTTCTATCATAAGTATTTCAAATACCAATTTAGACTTCACCATTGAGTCCGGAACGCCGAAGAAAGTCGGTTTAGGCTTTCGCGGAATTCCATTTGGACTTTTGTACTTAAAAGGGCAAAATGGTCATTTTGCACTTTCATGTGTATTTTATCTCTCGGGGTCCCGTCTCACAAAACGGACCCCACCATTGATCTCAATAGGTCCGAGAAAGTCAAAATGCACTAATGACTTGTCTTAATCGGACATCGGGTCATTTTTCATTTATTTAATTTAATTAATCTAATAAATTAAATTATATCATTAGGTATAATATATATACATTATCCTTGCACCAAATGGACGGGTGCGTACTGGTGGCACGTTGGATGCGTGCCACCTCCCCTCCAAAAACATCCCAGTTTTGATCCGTGGGGAGAGCAGTCCCTTCTCTTCCTTTTTTCCATTTTTTTTTATTCCTTATTATATATATATATATATATATATTAAATCCAAATCAGAGCACAGGCGTGCCTGTGTCTGAGTGGTTTGGGCTTAGCCCACCCTTCTAGGTCTCAGTTTCGATCCTCAGGGGCTACGGCCCCTTTTTATTTTTCTTCAGGTTTGGAAACCAAACGGCGATCAATGGCTCTAAACCCGAATAGCGTATCCCTAGACAGTTTGATTTCCAATTAATTTCTAAAACTCGTAACCAAACAGTCCATTTCATTTATATTTAAAAGATCTCATGTCCAAACGACGCAGTATCGAGACAACCGGTCCCAACACGTCGCCGTTTCAATCACCCACTTGACCCCCTTCTTCCCCGATAATCCGGCGAAGGATCAGTAGGGTTCCGGCGTCGACTGTTCCAGTTCATTTTTATTGACTATTTTCGATGCCATTTTACTCCCCATCACATAGGGATCATGAATCCATCCTCCATTTTGATCAAGACCTTCTTGATCTTCACGAATATGGGTTTGACCATCTCCGGCCATTTCTATGGCCAAGTCATATTTTCCATTTTCATGGCGTTTTGATCACTGTTTTGGCTCTAAAATTCTTCTAGTGTGTTTCTGCACTTGTGTAGGTTGTTTCTAGAAACTTAAAACAAGTTTTGAGCCTAGTTTTTCATAAAACCCGTGATTATTCATCACACCTGCAACTCGGATTTTCTCTTTGGTTTCTTAACCTTTTTCTATCATTCCTTTTGCATTTAGTTCCATATTTCATGCTTGTTTAGACCCTATGATCGGAATGAATCGAATCATGCTTTAAAATTTTGAAACAGAAACAGTGGCTCACCTTCAAATTCGGATTCCCTTGGTGTTGAGCCCCTCTTCCTCGCGACCCGTTCCTCTCTCTAAGCTTTTCTCTTTCTCATTCTACTTCCCTCTCCCTTTTAGTTCCTGATCTTTCCTTTTCTCCCGAGAGTGAGAGACCACATGCATCTAATAAGCCTTTCCTCTCTCTCTCTCTCTCTCTCTCTCTCTCTAGTCAGACCCAACCATGCCCTGAGACCTCCTTACACACTCCATCACCCACTTCTGTCACCAACACTCCTTATTGAGTGTTATACACTCAACTTACTACACACACGCATACAACCGTTCACACACACTTTTTGATACATATATATATATAGGTCTTCACCCACTCACACACTCACGGCTGTCCTTGGCAGCCCACTTGCCCATTTTCTTTCTTTCCCTTTTTCTTTTCCTTTTTTATTTCTTTTACATATACATATATATATATAATATATGTATAATACATTATATTATACATGTATACGTATACACATAAAATACATGTTTTATACATGTATATATATTCATGTGTAGGGGTACAAATCTGTTTTTAATCATATTTACATACATTCATTTTAATCGAGCTACTCATCTATGTTCACGTATGCATGCATGAGAATACGTGCATGCACGTATTACGATGCAATGCCCTGTGGTGCTCGGGTGTTACCCAGTCTTGGCCATTCAGTTTCATCATTTGCAGTTCCCAGTCATACGTTTCCATAAAATACCATGATATACATATCTTACCGTTCAAGTTACACTATATAACCGACCTACCTCGGTATACGTTACGTATCCCAGGTCGGGATATTATAAATCTCTTTTTCACCGTTGCGACGGTTCAGTTGGATGGCTTTTGGACTTCAAGGGTCTATATATATGGAAACGAGGGCATACGTTTGCGCTCAACCCTTTTGTTCCCAAATTATTCCCTCGTAGGAGAGATTTTAGATGCTGCCGGAATTTTGTCACTCGCTTGGAGATGATAGATGATTTTCTGTCTGAGTTAAGAATGATTAAACTATGGCCGAGAGTTAACCTTCCCCCTTTTTCAGTCTCCAAGGAAGGATTAAAGGAGGCACAAGTCTTCTTGTCCCCTCTGGCATTCGGTCGAGATTCTTCCAATTGGTGGTGGTCCCTTCTTGATTCAACCGAGGCTTGGAGCGTCGGTGATGAAGACGCAAGTGGGGTGCCTCCTCTTCCTCATGTCTTGGCAGAGACCCTTGCTCAATTTGGCTGGGGTGAAACAACTGCTTTGAGGGAGATGAATGTGGGCTGCTTCCTCCCCTTTGTGACTTGGCAGAGACCCTTGCTTCAATCGGCTGGGGCGTCATGCCGATTACAAAGGTGGAGAATGAAAAGTCTCCTGAGGCCCAGAGCCCTCATCATCCGTTGGTCGTGAGATCAATGATAGTGATGATGAAATGGCCTGGGTGCTCCTTGATGCAGATTGGGGTTCAGGGTTCCTTCCTTTCAAATGGAGCCGGCGACGGCGGTAATGGAAGTGTTGGATCCTGTGCCCCTTTATCATCCGAGGAAGAAAGCCATGATGTTCTTAATTGTAGCTTCTGTAGTAGCCTATGTAACGATGTCTTTATTGTTTTATTTCCAGTCTTTGTTGTACTGATGTAAATCTTCTGAATCATCAATAAAATTGAGTTCCTTTTTCTCAGATCTGATGTTCTTTGTATTCGAATGTGCTCTTCTGTAGTTAAAACACTTTCTCGTGCACTTCTGATATATGAATGTTCTAAGAATATATCAAAGAAACTTAGAAGAATGCTTGAATCAAAGTACTTCACTCCTGATCGGTACCATAGTACTTGTTGCTTGTCAGATAAGCCAAATAATATCAGATCTGAGGTGTTCCGATCTAGGAAACTTTAGTTTGTAGATGTTCGAAACTTCTGTCTTTGGATGGACTGGATCATAGAATCTATGTATTAAAGATAGACCAAGTTGAAGAGACCTGTGCATTATAAATGGACCAAGTCCTGAGACTTGTACATTATGGACCAGGCTCTGGAGGCCTGTGCATTATAAATGGACCAAGTACGAAGACTTGTACATTATGGACCAGGCTCTAGAGGCCTGTGCATTTATAAATGGACCAAGTGCTGAGACTTGTACATTATGGACCAGGCTCTGGAGGCCTGTGCATTTATAGATGGACCGAGTGCAAAAACCCGTACATTATGGACCAGGCTCTGGAGGCCTGTGCATTTATAGATGGACCAAGTGCTGAGACTTGTACATTATGGACCAGGCTCTGGAGGCCTGTGCATTTATAGATGGACCGAGTGCAAAAACCCGTACATTATGGACCAGGCTCTAGAGGCCTGTGCATTTATAGATGGACCGAGTGTAAAAACTCGTACATTATGGACCAGGCTCTAGAGGCCTGTGTATTTATAGATGGACCAAGTGCAAAAACTCGTATATTATGGAGCAGGCTCTGGAGGCCTGTGCATTTATAGATGGACCGAGTGCAAAAACTCGTACATTATGGACTAGGCTCTGGAGGCCTATGCATTTATAGATGGACCGAGTGCAAAAACTCGTACATTATGGACCAGGCTCTAGAGGCCTATGCATTTATAGATGAACATTTTATGGAAGTAAAAGAAACATCTTTACTGATAATACTTCCGTAAGTGTTCCACGTTCCATGGCCTAAGAACAGGCTTCCCAGTCATGTCTTCTAGCCAGTAAGTGGTAGGCCGAACAACCTTTGTTACTTTGTAGGGGCCTTCCCAGTTTGGTGACAATTTTCCCATATTGGGATCCTTGGTGTTTTGAAAGACTCTTCTTAAGACATAGTCTCCGACTTGAAAGCTAACTGTCTTGAGTCCTACCTTGGATTTGTTGACCATTCTCTGTTGATAGGCTTCCATCCTGATGCTAGCTTGATCCCTTCTCTCTTCGAGCAAATCCAAGTTATCCATCAGCTGCTGATCATTGGATTCTTGCTCAAAGGCTTCTGTTCTCAGGGTTGGCATACCGATCTCAACCAGAATTACTACTTCTGTCCCATAGGCTAGTGAGAAGGGAGTTTCAGAGGTGGGAGTTCTTCTGGTTGTTCTGTAGGCCCAAAGGACTCCAGGGAGTTCTTCTGCCCACTTCCTTTTGGCCTGTTCCAACCTTTTCTTTAACCCGTCAAGGATTGTTCGGTTGGTGACCTCTGCTTGCCTATTTGCTTGTGGATGGCCTGGAGAAGCGAAGTGTTGCCTAATGTTGAGATTTTCACAGAATGTCTTAAAGCCTTTACCAGTGAATTGTGTCCCATTGTCGGAGATAATTACACGTGGTATGCCGAACCTGCATACAATGTTCTTCCAAGTGAAGCTCTCAACTTCCTTTTCTGTGATATGTGTTAAAGGCTCAGCTTCGGCCCATTTAGAGAAGTAATCAATAGCCACCAATAAATATTTCCTGTTCGGAGGTGCCTTTGGTAATGGACCCACGATGTCCATCCCCCATTGAGTAAAGGGCCAAAGACTAGAAATCGGGATGAGCTCGTGATGAGGCTGATGCTGGTACGGGGCAAATCTCTGACATTTGTCGCACTTCCGAACATATTCCTTAGCCTGTTTCAACATGCCAGGCCAGTAATAGCCCTGCAATAGAGCTCGGTGGGCTATAGTTCTGCCCCCATTATGATTCTCGCAAATTCCCTCGTGTATTTCAGCCAAGACATATTGTGACTCGTCTGGAGCTAAGCATTTTAACAGAGGTTAAGAATACGACCTTCTGTAAAGCTTGTTGTTTAGGGTCAGGTACCGAGCCGCTCTGATTCGGATTCTCCTGGCTTTATTTTTGTCTTCTAGGAGGAGCCCGGATCTTAGATACTAAAGGATTGGAGTCATCCAGTTCTGGGGCTGTTCATCAATTTGAGCAATTTGGGCTTCCTCAATGCTGGATCCTGGCTGAAAGGAGATTTTAATTGTGGAGTTTGCTTCAGACTTGAGGCGTGAGGCCATGTTAGCCAGAGCATCTGCTCTGCAATTCTCGCTTCTCTCAATTTTCTGGATAGTAAATGTCTGGAAGGAATGCCTTAAGTGGTTCACCAGTTCGGAGTACCGGAGCATCCTATCATCTTTAATGACGAATTCTCCCAAGACTTGGCTCACCACCGGTTGGGAGTCAGAGAAGACATCGAGGTTCTGAGCCTCGCATTCCAAGGCAAGCTTCATGCCTAAGATTAGGGCTTCATATTCGACTTCATTATTGGAAGCTTTGAATCCCAGGCTAACTGCTTTTTCTGACCCGAGCCCATCAGGGGACTGTAGTACCAGGCCTACCCCTAAACCTTGATCGATTGACGATCCATCAATGTATAGTAGCCAGGTTCCCGAAGTTTCGGTGAGGTGTGCTTTGTTCTGAAGTGTCGGGGTGAACTCGGTAACGAAATCAGCTAAGGCCTACCCTTTGATCGAGTTTCGGGGTACATACGATATGTCGAATTCCCCTAGCTCCATAGACCACTTCACCAATCTTCCCGATACCTCAGGTTTCCTCAGTATTGACTTCAGAGGATAGGCAGTTGGGATCTCGATTGGATGGGCTTGGAAATAAGGTCGAAGCTTCCGAGCTGATATGACCAAGGCATAGGCCAGCTTTTCTACTTCTGGATATCTCTTTTCTATGTCAAGTAGTGCCCTACTAACGTAGAATATAGGCCTCTGCGCTCCCCTATCATATCTGATTAATGTGGAGCTGACAGCGTTTTCAGAAACTGCGAGGGACAAGAGTAGCTTTTCTCCTTGTACTGGTTTTGACAGAAGCTCTGGAGAGGCTAGATACTCCTTTAGTTCTTGAAAGGATTTCTCGCATTCTTCCGTCCACTGCAAAGCTTTGCTGCCCTTCAGAGCTTTGAAGAAAGGTAGGCAGCGATCAGTGGATTTGGATATAAACCTGCTCAGTGCCGCAATTCTGTCATTCAGTACCTGAATTTCCTTTCTGGTTCTTGGTGACTTTAGTCCAATTAGAGCTTGGATCTGAGTGGGGTCTGCTTCGATACCCCTATGAGAGATAATATATCCCAAGAATTTTCCCTTCGTAACTCCGAAGGTACATTTCGAGGGGTTGAGCTTCATCTTGTGTTGTCTGAGGATATCGAAGGTCTGGGCTAAGTGCTGGAGGTAACTGCCTTTCTGCAGACTCTTTACTATCATGTCGATGTATACCTCCATGGTGCTGCCGAGTAGTGGGCTGAACATCTTGTTCACCAACCGTTGATAAGTGGCTCCAGCATTCTTCAAACCGAAAGGCATTACTCTGTAGCAGTAGAGCCCTCGTTCGGTTATGAAGGTTGTCTTCTCTTGATCTGGAGGGAACATCTGGATCTGGTTGTACCCAGAGTAGGCATCCATGAAGCTCATAAGCTCATGCCCGCAGTGGCGTCGACCAGTTGGTTTATTCTTGGCAGTGGAAAGCTGTCCTTGGGGCACGCCTTGTTGAGGTCTGTATAATCAACGCAGACTCTCCACTTGCCCTTTTTCTTCTTGACAAGCACGGTGTTGGCTAGCCACTCGGGATAGAACACTTCTCGTATCATCCTGGCTTCTAGTAGCCTTTGGACTTCTTCATTTATAATCCGATGTCGTTCAGGAGCAATCGACCTTCTCTGCTGTCTAACTGGCGGGTGATCCGGATCCACCATCAGCTTGTGAGTTATAAGATTGGGATCTATTCCCTCCATGTCTTTGGTCTCCTAGGCAAAGATAGAGAGGTTGTCTCTCAAGAACCTGACTATCTTTTCCTGCTCGGTGTGTGTTAGGTCTGGGCCGATGTATAAATAACGCCCCTCTGATTCTGAACTGACCAATACTTTGATGGGCTCGCCAATGGGTTTGGCTCGGCTGTCTCGCCCCCTTGGGTTTAGGGGTTCTTCAATGCTGGATAGGCAATCCTCTATCTCGGGAGAGTGAGTGAGAGCCAGATCTGCACAGTCCCGAGTGTACTGTAATTGCTATTTAGGAGCCTTCTCCTTGAAAGCAATAGCGTGGCACTCTCGGGAGGTCGGCTGACACCCTTTGACAGAGTGAAGGCTCTGGTTGTGGACGTACTTCAGACACTGATAGAGGGTTGAAGTGACTGCCCCTATCTGGTGCAACTAGGGTCTCCCGATTATGACGTTGTAGGGAGATCTCATGTTTAGCACCATGTACTCCGAGATGGTGGTCTTCTGCCCTTCACCCTCTCCTACAGTGGTAAGAAGGTCGACTCTCCCTAACGGGGTGTTGAGATTGCCATCAAAGGCTGCCATCACCGCAGTAGTGGGCTTGACGCTGTCATGGTCCATCCCCATCTGTTTAAGTGGCTCATAGAACAGTATGTTGACGGAGCTGCCAGTATCGATCAGGACTCTCCTGATCTCGCAGTTGGGGATTTTGAGCGTGATAACAAGGGCATCACTGTGAGGGCAGTGTACCCCTGCTAGATCTTGTTCAGTGAATTGGATCTCCGGTGCTGGCTTGAACCTCTTTTTTACGTTGGAGATCTGTAATACGTTCGGGGCAGCTCTGGCCTCCCGAGCATATCTCTTTCTTGCCTTGTTGGACATTCCTGTGGTAGGGGAGTCAGCATGGAGGACGTAGATGACGTGGTTGTTCTGCCTCTGAGGCTCGTTTCATCCCTCCCTCTGCTCCTGCCTCTGTTCGGGCCTTTGGTCTGGCCGTTGTTGAGGCTTATCTTCTTGGGGGTTCTGTCTTCCGTCCTGCTTGACGAACTCCCGCAGATGCCCCTTCTTTATGAGCTGCTCTATCTCATATCGGAGGGTCCTGCATATGTTAGTTGTATGTCCATGATCTTTATGGAAATTACAATACTTACTTTGGTCCCAAAGACTGGGATCTCCTTTGATTGGCTCTGGCCACCTCAGGTTCTCCCGATCTCGGATCTGCCGGAGCACCTGGTTCGGTGTGGTGTTTAAGGGAGTGAAGTTAGTGAACTCCCTTGGTCCGGAATTGTACACAGCTCTAGGAGCTGTTCTCTTCTCTAGGCTCCTGGCCCTCTTTTTGTTGGAGTCTCTTCTGTGATCCTCCTTCTTGTGGTCCTCCCTCTTCGGATTGTCCCTCTGGGTCTGATCTTTGCCCTTCTGGGATATGCAGTTGGCTTCTTCCAGGTTGATGTACTTTCTGGCCCGATCCATTAATGCCGCCATATCGGCTGGAGGGCTCTTTGTCAAGGAGTCTCTGAATCCACCTTGGGCAAGTCCAGCAGTTAGGGCTGCTACAAGGAATTTCAGGCTGCAATCAGTGATCTCCGTGAGTTCGGTATTGAAGCACGCGATGTAGGCTCTGAGGGATTCCTCCCTAGTGTCACGACCTGAAACCCACCCTGTGCGGATCTCGGATCGCGACCGCCGCCTTCAGGCCCGGAAGCCTGAGGGCAAGGCGAAACATAGGCGATGGTATCGGATAGCGGTGCGGCCTTGATTTGCGGAAGCGTGAAAACCCTTTTCTTTTTTCTTTTTTTTTTTTATTAAAAATCTGTTTAAAAACTTTCGCACAGCTGTTCGGTACTGTCGCTCTTCATAGCGGTACACATGAATAATCACATCAGAGCATACTAAAACTTAAAGTCTTATACATGATACATGTTCGAATACCTCAAAGGCTTAAGTACATATTTGGTTGCCTCTTGGGCTTAAATACATAATTGTCCAAAAGTACGACATCAAAATTCAACCAACCATAGACCCTAATACTTCCCAAAAATATCTCCAGAATCCTAATGGAGCTGCCTATCATTTTTCCCCAAATTGGGCAAGGGTCCACCCATCGTCATCACCTGAAAAATTTTAGGGAATGGGGTGAGCTTCGAGAAGCCCAGTGAGTAATTCTAACATCTGTCATGGGTTTCAATTGGTAGTGGTTTCGCACGTGAGAATTTTGTAAAATACTCACTACCAATTGCTCGTATACTTGGAACATAGAATACATGCATTCTTTAAACAATGGCTTTGAAACATTACAGTATTCAAGCTAACTTGTACTTTCAGAATAAAGTATATGAATTTCAAATCATGTAAATATGCATGGTGAAAATGAGGAAAAAGCCTGCTTCCATTTTCAACACACACCTTATCACTTTCATTAACAGAATCCATTTCGAACCAGATTCCCATTTTACTTTTCGTGGAGATATCTCATATGCCTGGGGGATTAGATCCTGCTACCTGGCATTTATTCGTATCGTAGTTGGGTTCCTAAGAAACCCGATAGAAATCCGTGGTGCTTATGCACAATTTATCTTGCATTTAAAAGCATTTAACCCATAATTCCTTCATGTGGATGCATTTAAAAGCATTCAAAACATACAGTTCATAATCTCATGATAGGGTATTGAAATACATGAAACATGTAAATTCAGGATATATAGTAACATTTGAAATCGAAATTTTAGACATGCTGAAGTATATCTCAAAGAACAGTAGTAAATTATTCAGGAAGCATGTCATAACAGAATATTTAAAACGGAATCGTGTAAAGACAGAATTTGATATTTAAAACATCATTCAAATCCGTAGAATTAAATCTCCACTTCAAATGTGAGGTTACTCACCTTGATTCCCCGGGTTTGCACTACTGGTAGGCTTTTCCCTTCCCTTTGTATTTCCTAAGAAAATTATAAAGAACTCGTTAACTTCACATTTACCTTAAATCGTTACCTATTCATGCTCTTTCATTTAATTTTAGGCCTGACGTATCCTAACTTCCTAGGATTGATCTTACTAGTCAACTTGTGGTGACTTGATGAGTTTTATTTTTCACGTGACTAAATTTTCAGTACCTATTTCGGTGTTATGGACTTCACCGTTGGGTTTGGAATGTCCGACATAGTCAAAATAGACTATCTTTTAGTTTCGTTTGGGCTTCGGGTACCTTAGGGGTAGTTTGGTCATTTCGCGCATCATATTTTTCGGAGTCCCGTCTCGTGAACCGGACCTCACCGTTGATCTCAGAAGTGTCGAGATAATAAGAATGCACTAATAACTCGTCTTATTTGGACGTCGGGCATATTGGGGGCAATACAGTCATTTATACCTACGTGTTTGTATTTTTCGGGACTTGGTTTTCTGAATCGGACTCTGCCATTGAGTCCAGAATGCTTGAAATAGTGAAAATACACTATTCATTTGATTTATTCGGACTCCGTTTGACTTATTTATGACCTAGGGGTAATTTGGTCATTTTTATTTAATTAATAAATTAATTAAATAATTTAATTTATTATTTATTAATTTCTCAGGGGTATAAATGAATTAAAATTTCAGAATCTGGGCCAGAGTCAAATTTCCCAAAACTGTTGGGGTCTTTATGTAATTTCCAGAAAATTTAAACTGAACCAAGGGGTTCAGTCCATATTCAACTGAACTAGACCGGTCCAATCCGGTTCTAACCGGTTCAGGGTAATGTGCTGACGTCAGGCTGACGTCAGCCCTACAATTTAAATTTAAATTTAACAGTAACAAAACGACGCAGTTTTAAGTTCGGTTTATACCCATTTTTATTCGGGTCGGGGTCCGACCCGAAGACCTGATCCAAACCCGTCACTGTTCATCGTCCCCACCCATCTAGGGCCACTGTTGCCCTAGAAAATTTCAGAATTTTCTCTCTTAAATTCGTGGGGTTTTAAGCGACGATTCCCACTGGTTTTCGTTCTAAAATGTTTCTGGGAGTGGTAGCATTCATTTGGCATCGATTTCAAGCATTAAACGCATCAATGTGGGACTGTTCTAGTCAATTATTGTGGGAAGTTACAGTTAGTTCGTACTGCCTCATTTCTTCACCATTTGGCACGAGGTTTGATCCTCTGCAACCCTTACATCGTCTACTTCAATTCTCAATTCAAAAATTTCGGTTTAAGTGTCAAAATCAAAGAATCCATATTTGGGCTGAAAAGAATAATGCCATTTTTGGGGGTTTAAACCTAGGTTTCTAGGTCGCGGTTGGGGTTTTCCAAGATCCTAAGATGTCCTATTTCATGTTTCAACCCTCAAAAGCTCGGTTGGTTGAGGTCGGATTAGACCTGCAACCTCAAGGTTCATTAATGGCGATTTTCACAGTTTGTGTTCTGGGGCAGTTTCGTAGGTCCATTTCAATCACAAGCAACCCAGTTTTCCAAGTTAAATTGTTACACATGCAATGACAGATCCTAAAGCTATAAAACAGTAGCTAAAATTCAAGAAGAAAATTTCTAGAAAGGTTTCGAATGACTCACCCGTACAGTGGTTGCCTCACTGGTTTGTGCTCAACAGAAGCTTCAAGGGTTGGATTTGGCCCTTCACGTGCAGTTCCTTGGCCCCTCAATCTCCTTGAATGGCTCCAAAGTATACACTTGTATGCACAACTTGTCTATTCTCTCTCTAGAATTCCTCTCTCTCTCTCTCTCAGCACTTTCTCTCTCTATAAAGCAGTATATCAACACTCTCTAATTTCAGATCTGCACATATGCATGGAGAATGCATATATGGAAATATACAAATCTCACATCTCTCTTGCCCTTTCATCTCCCTAGATGCATGATTATCTTGCATGCATTTTGGTTGGGAGAAGGGTTCCATCATGAGTCTATAGGTATGATAGCTCTAGCCATGATGCAATGCTGAGGTGTTGCATGTGTGGGTATTGGTCACTTTGGGGAATGGCCAAATCTGAGTGCTATTTAAATATATATCTTTCCACATGTATACACAAAAGTGCTCCTAGCCTAGATGGTAATTTTTTTGGTAAAACAGATTCTGCCCAGTTTGGTCAAGGGATCAAATCCTCCAGGCCACATTTTTTTGGTCATTTTTCCATATTTCGGGCTTAGGCCCTGTTTGGCTGCGCATTAATGTAGTTTCACTATTTCCTACTTAACTTTTATTCTGTAACTTATTTTTCGACGTCGTTTCTTCTGGTCAACTCCTAATTAGGTTAGCTTCTTAATTATTCTTTATGTTTGGTTCAGATAAATGATTAGTAACTAATTATTACTTAATCAGGGTCGGGGTGTTACACCTAGTCTGCTTGACATTTAACAGGAACTCTAGGCCCCTTCTGAGCCTCCTTCTGGTCATAAACCTATCCAAGAACTGTCTACCGAGCTCGTAGAAGCTGGTAATTGAGTTCGGAGGGAGGTTGTGGAACCACTTCAGAGCAGTTCCCTTCAAGCTGGTGATGAAAGTTCGGCACATGAAAGCATCAGAGGCCCCGTGAAGGGCCATCGTATGCTGGTAGTGCGAGAGATGATCTCCTAGATCTCCAGATCCATCATATAGGGTAAACTTGGGCACCATGAACTTTCTGGGCCTCTCTTCTGACATGATGGCGTGAGTGAACGGAGTGGCTAGTCTTCCGAGCAGCTTGGCCAATTCGTCTTGTTCTGGAGGGTTCTGAGGTCCTCTCAAGGCGATTGTTCGGTCCATAGACTCGACAATTTCCTCTACCCTCCGTGGGTCTCTGAGTCTGACATCTTGTGAATCCTGCCTGACAGCCTTGGCTTCAAGGTAGTAGGGTTGAGTACGCCCTTCGGATGGAGGAGGATTCCGAACCGGAGGGATTGGTGCTGCATAGGGATGAGGCTCCTGCGGTGCCGGATGTGCTCCCGAGGCCCTTGGAGTTGGGGCCCGAGTAGTACTCCGGTAATGGACGTCAGGAACGAAGGCTGATGTTCCCCAGCTTGGAGCTGCTGACGGTTGGGGATCTCTACCAACGCGGGCAAAGCCCGGGGGGTGCCCAGGCTGGTTAGTTGGAGCCTGCTCATGGAGTTCTTCATTCTCCGTGGCAACAGGAGGTTGCGTTCCCGCAGCGAAGTTGACCGACGGGTTAGGAGAACCCGCTGCTTGGTTTTGTGTGAGTGTTGCCAACGTTCTAGTGATGGCAAGCAACTGTTCTTGTACCAGTTCATTGTGTCGTTTGATCGATTCAATCTCTTGTCGCATGGGGTTAACCGCTGGTCCCTTTGTACGAGGAGCAGGCGGCTGACGTTGAGAGTATTCTGTCGCGGTCGGAGATTTGGTGCTATGGTTTTCTGGTGAGGAAAGAGATGAGTTTATGAATAGAGCACTTAGAGATTAGTCGTTCCCTATAGACGGCGCCAAACTGATGCTGCACTTTTTGACTCGCAATAAGTGTGGGCTCCGTGACCTGTAGAACACTCAGAAAGATGATCAGAGGTCCACCGGATTGGCTCCGGCGGTAGCCGCTCCGATGCTTAAGTAAGTAAAAGGAATTGAAAGACTGTATTGAAAGCCAAAGAATGAGCATGAAAATAAAGCGTACCTTTAGGGTTTAATTTATAGACCGTGGCCTTCTTAAGTTGATTAGGATTCGGAGCCATGATTGTAGGAATTTGATCATCGGAGATTGCAGTTACCTTGTTGAGTATCGCATAGAGATAACCATAGATGGTAGTTTCCTTGTTGAAGATTGCTTCCTTATTCCCTACTCGGCATCCGCTAAGGCGGTGACGAGGTCTGGAATGTTGGTCTGGACCCTGTGATCAGTTCTAAGACCCTTGTCTGGATATATGTGCTCTGAAGACATATGTTCGGTTACTTCCGACCTTTTGTGATGATCTGGATGCTTGAGCCTTTAGTCATTGGCTGAGTGAGAACCGTGTTGGCTGAGTATGAGTTGGATTATGGTCATACGTGTCACGTGCTGATTGACCTGCTCTTTATGGTATATCAAATGGTATTGTTACAATATTTGTAATGTTGTTTTTTTCTTTTGTAATGGTTGTATTTTGGAATGTATATGGGACAAGCATGTGAATCTTGTTTAATTTGATTTTAGACTGTACAAATGGAATGGGAAAAAAGTAATAGAAGTCTAAGATTGATGTAATGAATTAATGTCACTCATTAAACTGCATGTATAAACCGCACAATGAAAATTCATAAGCACATGTATATTAAAAAAAGTCCTAAATTTTTTCCTTAATCTTTGAATTTTTTTTTTCCCGGTAACTTCAAACAAACTCACAGTGGTAAACTCTAAAAAGAAAAAACGGATATTCGGGTTGGGTGAGTTCGGATTCTACAGAAACGGGTCTTGATGGGTCTGGACTTTAATGGGTCTGTCCAGACCCGATTCCTTGACAGTCCAGATTCCCAATTTTTAAGTTTTGACCGGTCCTTAAACCCTACTCGGCCTACCCCCCCCACCCCTCCCACAAACGAAGCACGAACTGAATCGATCTCAAATTCAACCGAAAATGGCGTCCCTAATATCCGAAACAGTCCCCAAGTTCACCGCCGAAACTCTACGCTCTGCGGCCAAGCAATCGGAGCGATGCCACGTCATCCCCGTCCGTCTCCGAAGGGCCATCAAAAGATACCTTCGGGGTTCTTCTCTCTCGCTTACTCTCACTGTTTTCTATATTCATACATATCTGTATATCTCTTCTGTATTCTGTTTTGGATTGTAATTTTCTTTATGGTGAATTTGGGTGGGAGTTTCAGAGCAAGAGGAGCCGCACATGAAGAGGAAAGTGTTGAGTTTGTCTGAATCGTTTAGTGAAATTAAGGATATAAATCTCCAGCTCACAACCTCCACTTCTAAGGAGCTGGTTGAAGATCCTCTCAAGTCCATGGAACGCTCAAAACGGTGGAAAATTAAGAGTTCTTACGGCGACATTGGTCTTAAATACAGAGACGACCAGACCGTCGCTTATGTTGCTTCTCGTATGCCCGCAGTATACTCTGCTTGTTATAGAGTTCTCAGCGAGGTAACATTAGATATACGTATTGTTATTTTTGTTAGGGCTTCAAATGTGGCGGCATTTTATTCAAATTTTGGAAGTTGAGATTCATTTTAGGTTCGTAGAAGGCTACCTGGTTTTTCTCCAAATAAAGTATTGGATTTTGGTTCTGGTACCGGTTCGGCGATGTGGTGAGAAGTTACCCTAATTGTTACTTGGATATTGAGATGCGTGCTATTTTTGTTGACTGTGGTAAAATATTTTTGCATTTGAATGGAATGTTACAGGGCACTGCGAGAAGTCTGGCCACGGACTTTGGAGAGAATTAATTTAGTAGAGCCATCCCAGTCAATGCAACGTGCAGGACAGAGCCTTGTAAAAGGTGATTTTCTATTCATGACTGACCTTTTTCAGTTAGATGGGAAGTTGACATTTCGAGGTGCAGTTATTAAATCTTGGAAAAATTTGTCATTGATCAACTTAGAAACCTGTTGGCTCCTTTTTTTCTAAACCATGTCCTCAGATCTATAGAATGAGTTGGGAGATAATCAACATAACACATAAAGATGTCTCAATTAATTCGGTTCCTTCACATTATGTTTCAAATGCTCATTCTTTATGCTTAACCTTCTCTATTGATATTCTGCTGAAAATTCTTGAGGGAGAGAGGTTTGATCATTGATGGTCAAGTAGAACTCTAACATTAATATGCTATACTTGTTTTAGATCAAAAGAATTTGCCACTTATTAAAAGCTATGATAGCATTCAAGCACTAACTCAAAATATTAGTAAGCCAGACAGAGAGCACGACCTTGTCATTGCTGTAAGTTTTTTCATTCTTGTTCTTTTCTATCTTTTGGCCGTGAGTTTTTTTTTTTTTAATGTTCTGTTGTAGCTTAAATTAGGGTGGTAAAACATTTTTCATGGTATTGTTATCTTCCCCAACTTGACCTGCAAAGAATTGTATCTGGTCTGCTTGGTGCTAACTACTGGTTAATGTTTTTTCCTATTGAGTGAAGTCCTATGTGCTTGGAGAGATACCGTCATTGAAGGACAGAATAACTGTAGTGCGCCAGCTTTGGGATCTTACACAAGATGTTCTGGTAAAATCAGAGGCCCATGCTAACTTTCATATCTCAGTATGTCTATGTTTATGTGGGAAAGGAGTATGATTTATGTCATTCATAGAACGATAACCTAATGCTCATATTTGTTAACCCGTTTCACAGTTTAAACTTCTCATCAATTTATATCTGTAATATCTATCATTACAAAACCCCAAGGGGGTTGGCCAAGTGGTAGCCGGCCACAAGATAGATGGGAGTAACCCCCATTGGTCTTGGGTTCAATCCTCCATAGGCTCAAAAACTTCCCTTGGGGCTACCCCAGGGCCTTACACCAAATGCCCGCTTTACCTAGCACGTGTAGTGGAGGTATACACTACTTTGTGGGATTAGTCAGTCAACCTAATTTGTTCAGCGTCATGGATTGGAACCCATGGTTATCAAAAAAAAAAAAATATATCTATCATTAAAAAACCAAGTGCATGCTTTATGTCCCAGGTATGTTTGGCATTTGTTTTTTGGGGCTATAAAGGTTGTATCAAACTTAATTATTTATAGAGATTTAGCAATAAGTACAATTTTAGTTCTTTTACTTATATTTTTTTATTAGTAAAAGTGTCATAAAAATAACACGCTGCCCCAGGGGGGGCGAACCTATGTTCTTTCACTTGTATAAAGAGATATTGTTTTTCTTTTTTTGAATTTTTACAAGTAGAATTTCAATAAACGGACACCAAATCAAATATCAAACAAAATCAAATTTCTTTATAATCTTGTTGTATTATTTGCCATTTGGATGTCTATGTTAAAGTTTGAAAGTATCGTAAATGATTGTATGCTGGAAATCTTAAAATTAATTATATTGAGTGGCTCTACCCCGAACCGCCACATCCAGTTTCTCAAAAAGGCTTGGTTGAACAATTTTAGATCTTTAAAACCCAAACCTCCCCCATCCAAAGGAAGTTTCGCCTTCTCCCAACTAACCCGATGCATTTTCCTTTTATCTTTTTTACCATCCACAATAAGTTTCAATATTGTTTCTCCAATTTCTTCTTCCCATGTGTGAGCATAGGAAAAAGTGACATTTAGGATATTGGAAGGTTTGCCAAAGTACTCTTTATAGAGTAATTCTCCCTCATTCTAGAGATATTGCCACTTCCAACCTGCCAAGAGACGCTGAAACCTCTCCACCACCGAGTCCCAAGTTGTTGCAAATTTTGTGGATGCTCCCAAAGGCAAGCATAGATATTTAGAAGGAAAATAACCCAATCCACAACCCATCTCCCCCACCTCATCCACTGGAATAATCTCACTCTTACTTAGGTTTGTTTTCAACCCTGACACAGCTTTAAAACAAACCAAGATGCATCTTAAATATCTAAGCTAGATCTCCTTCGCTTCACAAAAAATAATTATGTCTGCCGCAAACAACAAGTGAGATATCTCCACCCCTCATAGTGAACTCCTAGAGATTGCTTTGTTTGATGCTCTGTTAAAAACCTCCATTACAATGACAAACAGAAGGGGAAAAGAGGATCCCCCAATCTTAGCCCGCATGACGACGGAAAGAAACTTGTTGGGACCCATAAACAAGATCTGAATAAGACATTGAAGTAATACATGACTAAAGCTATCTTCTCCATTTCTCACCAACCCCATCTTAGCCAACAAAAACAGGAGAAACCCACAATTGAAATCATCACAGGCTTTTTCGATGTCTAGCTTGCACACCAATTCCTTCTCCATACTTTTTCTCCTCGTGTCTATATATTCATTAGCTGTTAAGGCTGTATTCTTAATTTGCTTAACCCCCACAAAGGAATTTTGACTAAAGGATATAATCCTCCCCATAATCTCCTTGAGTCTCAACAAGTGAACTTTAGCCATTAACAACTAATAGGTCTAGAGTCCTTAATATTTTCCGCCCCTTCTTTCTTCAAAATCAAAGCTATGAAGGATAGACACTGACATTAAATCCTCCCTAACCACTCTCCAACTATGTTTATAGAAAGCTATGTGAACCCATCCTGTCCTGGAGCTTTATCCCTATTGCAAGATTTCAGGGCCTTAGTAATCTCTTCCTCAAAAGGTTTTTCCAACCTAACTGTATCTTCCTCCGAGATACAGCTAAACTCCAACTCCGCCAAATCAGGTCTCCTTTTGCAAGTTTCACTGAACAATTTTCGACAAAAATCAGCAATACCATCCCTAACCTTCTCCACTTCTTGCAACCTCCTATCTGAAACAGTGACCATACTAACGTTATTCATTCTTTTACAAGAATTTGCAACTCTATGAAAGAACTTAGTGTTTCTATCCCCCTCTTTCAACCATAACACTCTAGACGTTTGCTGCCATGAGATTTTTTTCCAATTTTAACACCCGGTTTAGGCCCCCTTTCAACCCCTCCCTGTGAACTTTCTCATCTTCATTTTGATCATCACATTGTTCCTTGTTGTCCAGCTGTTGGATCTTCTTGGATTATCCTATTTCTTAGCTTGCACATTACTAAATTCTGCTTTGTTCCATTTCTTCAAGTCTGCCATCAGGAGTTTGAGCTTTCTGTCCCAAAAAAGCTAGGATACCCTCTAGTGTTGTACTCCAGCCACCATTCAGCCACCTTATCCCTAAATCCTTGAGCCTTCAACCACATGTTTTCTCCACATGTTTTCAAATATAAAGGATTCCTCCCCCCTTAATCCCACTACAATCCAGCACTATAGGAAGGTGATCTGAGTGGCTCATACATACATACAGTTATTTCCTAGACTAAGTTGTGAAGCTCGTCCATAGGCAATCAAATTTCATACCTAGGAAATTTAGACCACCAGCTCCCAAAATCAACTTCAAAACTCCCAAAATCTCATTTGGTCATAAAGAAGAACAATTTCGGCTCAAAAACAATCAAATGTCAAAAAAGATTGACCTAGGACCCTAAAAAGTAAATGACCAAGAAGAACATCCCGATAACCAAATGATGAATGAAGATCAAAAGATGGCCCTTATGACCAAGAATGATTTGCAATACTTCCCTTGGGATCATGATATCAAAATTATAAGCAGTCTCCCTTGAAGAATAAAGTGAAGTATGTGGTAAATGCAATTGCCACTTTAGAGGGTGATGAGGAGACTCACCCAACCCCACGAGAATCAGCAGACAATGGACAAGCATCGATGGATGAGCTGAGAAAGGTGAATCTCGGTACGGAGAACGATGCAAGGCCTACGTGCATAAGTCCTTCAATGCCAAAAGAGGAAGCTTAGGAGTTTTGTCTCTTTCTTGAGAGATTACATTAATTTCAATGATATGAACCAAAGCATGTCCTAAAGATGATTTTTGTCCTCCCATCATAGAGTTGCTTGTGGATTCCATAACGAGGTATGAAGCCCTAATGTTTATGGATGGGTATTCAGGGTACAATTAAATTTGCATGGCCCCTAAAAATGAAGAGCTTACATCTTTCCGAACCCCAAAAAAAGTACACTGCTATAAGGGAATGCATTTTGGCTTAAAAAATGCACAGCAACATACCAAAGATCTATAAAAGGAATCTTTGGAGACTTACTATATGATATAGCCAAATGTTATGTGGATAACTTGGTGGTCAAACCCAGAAGAAGACAAAATCATCTCAATGACCTCAAAAGGATCTTTACAAGGTTGAGGAAATATCAGTTTTAGATGAATCTACTGAAATGTGCATTTGGTGTTTCCTTGGCAAAATTTCTAGGGATTGTAATTCGCTGCAAGGGTATTTAAATTGATCCCACCAAGATTTAGGCAATCCCAAAATGCTGCCGCAAAAATTCCTTAAAGAGCTTAGAAGCCTTCAAGGAAAGCTTGCCTTTATTAGGTAGTATATCTCTAATTTAATTGAGCGACGCCAGCCATTTTCGAAACTTATGAAGAGGGATTCAACTTTCGTTTAGGACCAGGCTTGCCAAAACGCTTTTTCATAGCATTTGAAAAAAAACAGTGTTAAAGGCTCCACTTATAGGGAAGCTATTAATTCTATGTACAACAGCATTAGATGGTTCCCTAAGAATTCTTTTGACCAACAAAATGAGCAAGGGAGGGAAAATACTCTTTATTATTCTAAGTAGAACACTGGTTGGTCCTAAACTAAACTACTCACCCATTGAGAAAATTTGCTTGGCCTTGTTTTAGCATTTCAGAAGTTAAAGCATTAGTTATGGGAGTAGACAATCGAGCGAAAATCTAGGGTTGACCCTCTTAAGTAAGTGCTTCCAATCCTAATACCTACTGGATGACTGGCAAAATGCGCAATAGTGCTAATCAGTTCACCTTCAATATATTCCATAGAAGTCTGTCAAGGGCCAAGCTCTGGAAGACTTTCTGGCTGCACATCCTGTCCCAGACAACTCACCTTTAGGGGTAGACCTGCCCCCATGATATAAGAAGTATGGATACAGACACGGGATACGGACATGGCATTTTTTAGAAAAGTAGGACACGGATACGTTGGAGACACTTTGAATATATATATATATATATATATATTTTTATATAATAAAAATTTAATACTATTTCAATTAAAATTGACATAAAAATATGCAAATCACGTAAATATTTTTAATATATCAAAATAAAAAAGTCAATGAATAAAAATTGAAGAATTTTATTTAATAATTAACATTCATGATTCAAATTTTAAAACAAATTTGTTAACTATTATATATATTTGTGTGTGTAGAGAAAAAGAAAGAAAAATTTAAAAAAATTTCAAAAATCGTGTCCAAAACGTGTCCCCCAACTTGCTTCGGGACGAGTCCCAACGTGTCCAAAATTTAGAAAAACTAGACACTCTTTTTTCGCATGTCCGAAACGTGTCCGTGTGTGACAGGTGTTCTTAAACCTTTTTAGATATGTGTCCGCTAATTTGTGTATGTATCCACAATTCAAAAATACATTTCTTTATTTTGGACACTTGGCCGACATTTGTCATGCTCCCAAACAAATGACTTATGTAGTATAAACACATCTTAGTAGGAGTAATGTAGTATCCTACCTTTTATTTGTAACAAAAATTTAATTATATACACATGGCTATTACAAGTCAAACATGCAATGGACAATTTTATGATATTTGTAAAGATTAAAACACAATAAGATAGTAGTAGTAACATATATAATATAATAATCTTTACCACATTTGTGAAACTTTATCTTTCACATTATGCAAACTTAGTATAGAATTTAGAAAATTAACCAAATTTATATTTATATTTTATATAATAAATGTATACTTTTACATTATATATAAAAACAAATTTAAATGTATCACATCCACCTCCCAAGGAAGTGGTTGAGGGTTCAAGTCCTAATTTGGACATAGTGGATGTGTGTGCTACCAATAAAAAAAAAAATTATCATATCGTGTCCGTGTCTCATGTCATTATTGATGCTACGCAATACAAGACTTTACCAAAGGTGGACACAAGTCTTGTCTTGAAAGGTGATCCTCTGAGAGGACATGTGTCACCTCATACGGGATACATGTTAAGTTGAATTTTTAACCACCCTTAAGAAATAAGAGGTAAGGTGAAAGATAACTCTATTATTTATCCCATCTCTATTGTTTTTCATTTATAATAATAGGATATTCATCCAATTTGATGGGTATTCTGTGTGCGATCTAGTTGAATTTCTAAGCACTCCAAGTGATAAGGTGGAAGATAATAGGATGTTTTGGCTTGTCCATCATCATAAGGGATCCCTTTATTTGAGCCCCCTTGCACTATCAAAGAAACTCGCTAAAGAGCCATTGATAATAACTAAAAATGTCACCATTGAAATACAAAAGCCCATCCACATTCTCTGTTGAATACCAAAGTCCATCCTTTCAAAAAATATAAGAGTAATTTCTAGTTGGCACTGATCATGCGCCTTTTCTATATCCAACTTGTAGACCACCTCTAGTTCATTAGACCTCATCCTCAAACTCATTTGCCACTAGCACCACATCCAAAATTTGATAACCCCACAAAAGCATTTTGCATATGGCTTCTTACTTTTTCTAATTTATATAAATTTCTATGCATTCTTTTGTATCTTTAGTTAGTTGTGCTAAAGAATTGAACCCCACTAATTTTGTGATGGAGACTAATGCCTATGACTGTACTATGATGGAATGTGCGCAACGTTTCAATTACTTTCAACTCATTATAACCAGAACTCTTAGCTAGAGCATGTTTCTTGTCCATATTAGGAATAAAATAAAACAGAAATCCCTAACTATAGCAAGAAAGTCCAGATCTATCTAGAAAAGAAATTCTAGCCATGTCTATTGCAGACTCCAAATTATTTGATACCTTTAACTCACATCTATGCTTCTTGATGTCATCATTGGTGATTTCTTTAAGCATGTCAATCCAATCACTATCAGAACTTCCTATCACTCAAATAGAGGATCATCACTAAATGTAGGTGTGAGGATGGAGGTTGGTTTTCAAAGTTGGTGACGGAGGCTTATGGTTGTGGGGGTTTGGAAAGCCCGTAAGAAAGGGGAGGGAGGAGTTTTATTAGTTTGTGATATTTAAAGTAGGGGGGGAGGGAGTGAAATTTGGGGTGGACCCTTAGTGTGGTGATCAGATGTCAAAGGGAGAGTTTGATTAATTTGTGAGATTTGAAGTGGGGGAGGGAAGGAGGGTGAAATTTTGGGTGGACCCTTGGTGTGGTGATCAGATGTTAAGGGAGAAATTTCCCAACTGTTTTTAACATAGCTTCTAATAAGGAAGCTTGCGTGGAGGATTGTGTTGCCGTGGTGGGGGGCAAACATGGTTTGGATCCTTGCTTTCGGAGAAACTTTTATGATTGGGAGTGGGAGAGAAGTGGAGGAGCTCATTATTTTATTGAGTAGAGTGCAATTGTGTGAGGGGAGGATGGGATGATATGGATGGTAAACAATAACAAAAAGTTCACTCTTCAATCTTTGTACAAGAGGTTAGTAGGGAGAAATTGGTATTCTTTTCCATGGAAGTTGATATGGAACTCTTGAGTACCCAAAAAGCTACGCTTTTTGCTTGGTCGCTGGCTTAGGGATCTATTTTGATTGCGGAGAACTTTTGAAGATGAGGTGTTGTATGTGTAAAGAGGAGACAGTAGACCATCTTCTCTTTTATTATAAGATGGAAGGGATGCTTGGAATTTAGTTTTCTCTAATTGAATGTAGTTGGGTGATGCTGACCATGATTAATGAAGTTTTTTTGAGGGTGAAGATGTAGTTGCATTAGGAAGGAGATGATGACTGCCCCCCTATGTTTATTTGGTGCTCGTGGATGGAGAGGAATGGAAGGACTTTTGAAGGAGTGGAACTTTCTTTTCGGTACTTTAAAGACAATTTTTGCAGTTTTTTTTTTGTATAGATAAAAGAAGAATACCCTAATGTAGTTAGATACTTTAATAGATTTTTTGGGAGATTTTAGGCACTAATTCTTGTAGCTGTTTTTTTTTTGGTTGTAATTATGGGTTTGCCCCTCTTGGGCACCTTGATATATACATACATACCTATGCTGATAAAAAAATCTTGTGTTGAGCCTAAAAGCTCGAGTACTTGGGCCCCTGATTTCCTTTGTGATTTTGGAACTTAGTGAAAGGTGTGCTTTTGCTGGTTTCTTTCCTTATCCTTCCTCTTATCCTTGCCAGAGACAAGGGGCTTGTAATATCTTGAATCCAGGAACTTAGTGAAACGTGTGCTTTTGCTGGTTTCTTTCCTTATCCTTCCTCTTATCCTTGCCAGAGGCAAGGGGCTTGTAATATCTTGAATCTGCATAGTAGGCTTCTACTTTGCTAAATGATGCACTGTCAGTTACAACGCGTTCCTCTGCATTTTGCCCCAAAGATACTTTAAACACTAATAGAATATGGAACTAATGATTCCATTATCATGAAGCCAGGTGCTCCCTAATAGGACGTTGCAGGAAGCATCAGCATGAATGACAAGAAATTGTGTATCTTTCTCCATTCTCACTTTGGATTTTCAAGTGGGTCTTTGTTCATATCGGTTAAAGCCTTGGATAACAACATTTCTTGGTTAGAGCTTGAGAGACAGTTGCCTAACATAGATAATACCTCTTTAGTTAGAAGATTCACTACAGATCCACCATCATCCAGGACTCGGGAGATGCCTGAAGCATTTACAATCTCTGTGAAGTAAAGGTGTCAATTATGATTAGGTTCATCTATCTTATCTTTCTTAGAAAATGTGATCATTGTTGCAACATGTGCTATCCTTGATTAATCCACTTGCTTTTAATGAGAATTTGTTTTAAGCTTCATTTCTTACGAAATATCATCCGGCTTTTATAAAGCATTTACAATGGACTTGAACCGGTCATCCGACATAGAGAGCACATCATAAACACTTGGCATTGATGGAACCCTTTTGAGATGTGCAAACAGGTCATTTTTGACTTGGATTTCTTCCTTTCCATTTCAACTTTGAGAGGATGGGACCTCACATTCCCGTATCGGGGACTTGTGTCAGCCTTCTTCACCTTCCTGAGTTAAAAGAGAGTGACATACCTTGACGTGTTCTTTCAACTATGGCCTTGTTCTTTCTTTACTATCAACCCCTTTGGAAATTTGAACCATATCCGTAGAAGCAACTGAAGACTCAGGCTCAGTTTGATCTTGTTCATGATGATGGTTTTGTTGCATTAACAGAGCGATGGGCCAATGGCATTTTATTGGACGTTATGAGGATTTCGCTGCTACTTAATCTGTTTCCTGAGAAAGATGGTTTTCATTGACTCAGTTGAGAATGATCATATTTCTCAAGGAGCAATATAAGTTGAAAGCAATCCTCTCAAGTGATAGTTGAAACTGTCAAGGCATAAGGCTGATTTTTGTGCAGTAGACCTGCATTGGGATAAGAAAGGCCTCGCTTGATCCTAAAGAGACCCATACCCCTCATATTTTATGAAATTTGAGAGTTCTATTCTTCAGGAATGAAGCATCCATAACTTCTTGAGGAGATAACCCTTTGGGCATTTCGGTGGTTGTTTTTCTAAGCTCCATGGTACTTCAATGGGTTTATCAATTGTTTCATCAAGTGGAAGGTAGGACTGTACAGAGACTTCATATGATTCCTCCCAATCCTATGTATGGCTGCAAAGGAGATAACACATGAAAAGTATGATAAAATTTATTCGCCGAGCTATCCCAATCAAGGATAGAATTTGGTAAGAGGTTTAAATACAATTCAAGTTCCATGTTTTCCAATGATAATGGGAATTGCCTTGAAAGGAGGGCTTGGCTTTGTGCAGTATCACCACATTTTGTCAAGAATCGAGCTAGATATTTCCTTGGGAACCCTGTCCCTTTATAGAGGAAGAAATCAGGGATAACATACCCTGGAGGATAAGAAACCCGGTTGACCCACGTACGTTATGGGGCCCTTATGATTTGCCCCTTGCTATAATTTTCCTGCAAGGGCCCTTTAGACTATTCTCCAAGTCGATTAAGACCTGTGCCTTAGAAGGCTTGACTTCTACATAGTTATTGTGGACTTTTCTTGGTCCATAGTGTTCTGGGTGACTTCCGCGTCTCTTTTACTGAAGTCAACATCAACAGTGATATTGTTACAACTGAAATGATTGCTTCAACAGAAATGATCACTTCCCACACTTTTACCATCACAAGTACAAGCAGGGGAATCATCATGCTTAAAAAACGAGCACAGAGATTCCAAATCAAAGCTTTCATCTGTCTCTGATTCTTGGGATGATCCTTGATCATCCCAAGTAGCTTTAGTTTTTCAATTCCATCTCTTCATGAAATCATCCCCATTGTCTTCTTGAGATGGATTTGAAAAACTAAAGCTAGGCAAACCTTGAGTTGACGGTAATGACAAACTTGAACTCTGGCTTGGTAAACCTAGGTGGGAAAGGTACTTTGTCAATCAAAGTTTGATAGGGTTTAACTATAAGCCTTGAATAATTATTTTCTCTCTTAAATGGCATCCTTATTGCATCATTGGCATCTCGGTAGCCTCTAACAGAGTATGGATAATGTGGGAAGTTATTGCCCTTAGCATAATGGTTGTAGTTGAACTGTTATAGAGATTCTCATAAAAATAGGTTCTGCAGCTCACTTGACCATTGCCCCCAACATAAGTTGGGACAACAGGGAATTGTGGTGGCATTGCTTGTTGGGGTTGGGGAGGAAAATCTTTTAGTTAAGGGGCTAGCCTGTTTGGTTGGGCAGTCAATTGTTTTGCCTGAATCCCACTGTTGCTTGGGACAATTGGGCCCAAGTCCTATTTGGGCCATTATGGTAGCTATTTGCAGGTTTTGGCCACCGCAATGGGCTTCCAATGGATTGAAGAATTATGGTTGAGTTGATCTTACATGTACCCTTGAATGGGTGGACTGACTTAGGTGGGTATGTCGTCTTGCTGCTACTCTTTGAGGTTGGTGAGTTGGCAAAAGAGGTGCAATCCTCAAAGGCCTACCATTTGCCAAAGGTGGAAGGCTACATGCTGGAACCTCTCTCCCCGGAAGTAGATTTATTTAAAAATGGATTGGCACGAACCGCTTGTGTTGCCTCCTTAGGTATTGCCTAATAGGTTGCACTCCTTTTGGCTCATTCCGGGCTCCTATCCCATGGGATGCATCAGAGGTTGGATGGTCTTCGGGTAGCCTGCAATGACGATCAAATGAATTGACCCTTTGGGCTCCTAAGGGGAAATCCCCTTGTAAGGATCACCATTTTGACAATTTCAGGATGCCCCATTCCGTGAACTTGTTACCTTAGCTTGAGATTCCCCTAGGGGAAAGGTAGGCCTTGGCAGTTGTGACATAGTAGGTTGAGCATTCACCACAGTGCATGGGAAGGATGGTTACCCAAGAATGTCCTTCCACAACCTCACCTTCACCTTCACCTTCAGTTCATAAATGATCAAGGTGAAGTTGGACTTTCTTGATAACAACTTCATTCCTAAAGAGGCTTTACGAATTAATTATGAGATGAAATTATGGAACAAAAATAAACCTTTTGTCTTTTTTTTTTTTGGGAACTCTACTTTCTTTTAGTCTTACTTGTGTTTTTTTTTTATAAATTTTCTCCTTTCTTGGTCCCCTGTTTTCTCTCTCTCTCTCTCTCTCTCTCTCTCTCTCTCTCTCTTCATTTATTTTTCAAAGATGGGAGGAAAGGTGAGTCCCACCAGATGTGTAAGAAATTTGACGACACAAATTTTGAGCCTCATTATGGCATAGAAACATTCATCTTTTTTTGTAAGAAGAGAGAAATTCATTTTATAATGGGAACACGCCTTTGATTGGTTTAAAAAAAACCCGTACACGAATTTATATTTTCATATTTTAATGTAAAAAGACCTCTGATTGAAGGAAATAAATGAAGGCATAAGTAAAGAGAATGCTAAATGAATGGAGAAGTTAATTTATTATGTCTTTGAAGGGTTCACAATATACCTCTAAATATTTTTTTGATCAGTAATATGTACCTCAAAATATGAATACAATTTTTACTAAATGAGTGTTTTCATGTACCTATGGCTTTCCATCTTTTCTTTCAAATTTTGCAATATTCTAAAAATGTTTAAAGTGTTGAAAGGAATTCTTCAGCAGCAGAGTGATAACTATAAATACTCTTCTAATTCTCTCTCTTTTTCCAAAAGTCGCTTTCTTTGATGGAGCATCCTCTATTTACTGGGAAGGGTCCTTGGGCTAGGATTGAGATAAAAACTTACCACCAGCCAATCATTTTCAAGCTTTTGAAAGGCTTTTTTGACAAGACTTTATCATGTAGATTATCTTCACATGTATATATATATATATATATTATATATGGATGTATATATATATATATATATATTTATAGTATAAATAATAGAATTATCTTCCGCCTTATCATTTAAGGGTGGCTAGAAATTTAAATTATTGTATACCCCAAATGAGGTGACACATGCCCCATCCTCAAGGGACAACTTTCCAAGACAGGACATTTGTCCACCTTCGGTAAAGTCATGTGCATGTGTGAAAGTGCACATCCATATATATATATATATATATATATATGATAAGGCGATTTGATGGTTATTCCTTAGGTGATCCGATTTTGGTCTTCTTATGACCCTTTCATTTTAAATGGGTGGGTTTATGTACCAACCCATGTAAGCCCATTCAGCTATTTGGTTTAATTTTAATAACCCACAGTCCATGTCCCAATGGATAGCAATTGGGCTTCTTTATTATAATAATTAAATGGACCAAATTGTTCCGAAACAGCTGCCAGCAGCTCTTCTTCAAGTAATCTTTGGCCCAATCAAGCAAGGAATATTGTGGTACTTCATAGCATAGTGTAGTACTTAATTGTTTTATCAAATTATGCTCCATCAAGATAAAAGAATATTTAATTCCTTGTAAAAGGTGGATTGCTTACAATGGAGTTGTTTTTTAAAGTCTATTTAATGTCAATTAATTGGGGCTAAAGGGAAGTAAAATTTTGAAGTTTTTTAGGTTTATTAAAGTACAACAAAAAGCTACTTATTAAAAAAAAAAAAACAGTACAACAAAAAGTTATTTGGAGTAAATATCAAACAATAGTTGACCTAACTTTGGGGCTGTGATGGGACTGTGAACAATATTGCATGCTAGTTATGTTACTCCTCTTGTGCTAGATTTGATGGCTTGAAAGAGGAAAAAGTTAGAGCTTAGTTAATAGGATTTTTAAGGGTACAGAAGTAAAAAAATTATCTGGTTATGGAGTTTTAGGCTTAGAGAAGTGCATAAAAATAGTAGAAAAGAAGAAGAAAAGTAGATGGGAAAATTAGGAATCACTCGTAGGGATCCTTGGTATTTTGCCCAAATAGTTACCCCGAAACGTGTTTTTTTTGGGGGGGGGGGGGGGGGGAGAGTGTATTAAGCAAATATTGACAACTTTTCAAACTTTAAAAATGCACATGTAAAAGAGTAGAGAGAGCAAACACATTAATTTTTATGATATTCGGAAAACTTTCTACGTTCTCGACTCAAGCATCGTCACTTTTCACTATCTTGATCTCTTCATACCTTTACAGCAAGAGCTTTTGACTCTTTTCCCAACAAAATATCCCATCTTGCATCACAAGGGTAGCACCTATCCTCAAATCTCACCGCAATGAGAAGATACAAAGAGTAGATTGGTGTGATATATGCTCACTCTTTATAGATAGATCAGGGATAAGCTCAGAGTATTTAAGATGAAAAGAATTTTTAGTTCTAGGTTTTCAATGGTTAGATCTAAAGTCAAGAATGGAGATGTAGAAGTGTAAGCTTATAAAAAGATATCAATATATGCTTTAAAGAACCTCTATTTATAGCCCTCAAATGAATATGGTTGTTGTATTTCAAAATAGAGTCGTTCTCCCCTTTTTTGTCTGTTCAAAATTTGAATTTCGAAGTGCCATATCGACAAATTCAGTCGATTGAATCATCAACCAGTCGACTAGATCAAGATCTGGTCGACTAATCAGATCAATTGAATTGTTTAGAGGGTTTGAGGTTCAATTGTTTAAAACCAATTAGTTGATTGGTTCTGATATACACTATTTTAGCCTTTGAAAATTAGTCAACTGAATCTTCTTAGAGGTCGATTGTGTTGGATAGTATGTTCAGGCTATTGTAATAAAAGGTCATTCAGTCGACTAGTTCTAAGAATTGGTTGATTGGTTTATTCAGTGTAAAAATAAGCCTTTAGAATTAGTCGATTAGTTTTTAGAACTGGTTGACTGGTTTTGACAAAAAGTGTCTTCTTGCTTATTTTTCACAGTGTACTGTTATCAAAACCTTTTGATCCTTCAAAACTTAAAGTGAGGGAATGTGTTGTTTTAAAAAATCACTTTAGGATTTGTCCTTAGTTGATCATTTTAAATAGTAAGAGTTTACAACTAATGATCAATTTAATCCTAAATCACTCAAAATCTAAAATAAAGAAAATAAACAATCTTCTCTTTACTTGTGATTCCTTGGGCTTGAGTGTGTCTATTTGCTTGAATCATCATGGGAGCATTCCATTTGATTTGATTTCAACTTTGAAGCATGCACTTGAGTGGAATTCTTAAGCTTGATGAACTTTTTCATTTCTTGGTCAACAATCTTCTTTGACGTAGATAACCTATTTACATTGTCACTTGAGTGGAATTCTTTAGCTTGATGAACTTTTTCATTTCTTGGTCAACAATCTTCTTTGACGTAGATAACCTATTTACATTGTTACTTGAATAAAACATTAGTCCACATAGATAATGCCTTGTTATCATCAAAATTACTGAGACGCCTTTGGTTGAAAACTATTAGGGCTAACACTTGGCTCACAACTTAGGTTAAAATTGTGACATACAATCCAAAAAAAGCACAATAGCTACAAAATTCTCTTAAACATGTACTCTATTTAATTGAAAAAATTATTATAAAAAGCCTCGCCACTTGCGGAGGTAAGATTGCATATATCTAACCTATCAAAAGTATTTTAGAGAATGAAAAATGTATATTCTTCTCTCTAAGAGGTCAAGATTTATAGACACAATTTACAAGTAAATAAGGCAACTATCCTAAATTAGTTCTTACAATCAATCAATCAATCAATCAATCAATACAATTAATCAATCTAATGCCTAAATTAAGTTACATATTAAGTTTCAATCTAATGCCTAAATTAAGATACAGATTCGGTCAATATTTACAATCGATATTTACAACACTCCCCCTCAAGCTAGAGAGTATATATTTATAACTCTCAACTTGCTAAAAATAGAATAGATGGTAGTCTTTGGTAAAACTTTGGTGAAGATATTGGCAAGTTGACTACCATAAGGAACAAACAGAGTAAGTAATTTTCCTTGGACTTTACTTCAGATAGAATGAAATGACAATCAACCGAATTTGTAGCTTAATTTAGATATTAGATTGAACTTAATATGTAGCTTAATTTAGGCATTAGATTGATTGATTGTAGGAACTAATTTATGATAGTTTCCTTATTTACTTGTAAGTTGTGACTATAAATCTTGACTTCCTAAAGAGAAGAAAATACATTTTTTATTCTCTAAAATACTTTTTGTATGATATCAAAGTAGGTTTTCTAAACCATAGCATCTCTTTCTTAGTCCTCCCCTTTTCGGTGCCTCTCATCTCCCTTGGCCCCTCTCGACAGAGCCTTATGGCACCTCTCGGCCTAGCTTCACGTCACCTTCGGCAGAGTCTCTCGGCTCCCTCAGCCCAGCCAGTCTTGGCCAACTTCTCTCGCTTCCCAAATCTTTTTTCTAGTAATTTCTTTGTCCTATCATGGCTGGTAAATTGGACACGAAGGACAACAAAGATTCTTTTTTTATTGAATCACTAACCAATACAAAATCGAAGGGTTCCAACGAACGGACCAAGCATACTGAAATTGATTGTCATTTCATTCGATCTAAAGCAGAGTCTAAGGAAATCACCACTTCATTTGTTCCTTCTGGTAGTCAATTTGCCGATATCTTCATCAAAACTTTACCAAATACTACCATCGACTCTATTTGTAGCAAGTTATGAGTTATAGATATAAATTCTCCACCTTGAGGGGGAGTGTTGTAAATATTAATCGAATCTGTAGCTTAATTTAGGCATTAGATTGTACTTAATATGTAGCTTAATTTATGCATTAGATTGATTAATTGTATTGATTGATTGATTGTAAGAACTAATTTAGGATAGTTTCCTTATTTACTTGTAAGCTGTGACTATAAATCTTGACCTCCTAAAAAGAAGAAAATACTTTTTTCATTCTCTAAAATACTTTTGAGATGACCCTCCTCAGACTCCGTAGTAGCGGGAGCTTCGTGCATTGTGCTAGCCCTACTATGTAGAATTTAAATACTTGCCAACATTGTTAGGACTTGGACTCAATATTTAGAAGCTTAAAGATTTTGGTTAGTAACACTCATGTAGACGTCTTAAAAACTATACATAAACAACCAGTATCCTAATCTGACCCGAAATATTTGTTTTTAGATGAGTAATAATTTCATTAAAGGCACCAAAGGGGTGTGCCTATTTAAAAAAATTCTATACAAAACATCTCATGGAATGCAAAAAAGAGGAGAAAGAATCTATGGACAAAGAAGAACCCCACCCCCGCAGCCGTGATGTAAGCCCATCGATCATGCTATATCCCATGTCCAGCAATTCTGTAAATTATCAAAATTCTCTGGACTCTAAAAATTTAACATAACATAGAGATAATTACACTAAGAGTAAATCAACTTGAAAGGAAATATTAAATGAAACCAACACAACGTAAAACTTTACCTAAGAGTTCCCAAGTGGACCTTGTCTTGAAATTTGGCCAATTTTCCAAAAACTCCATCTTTGAATTTGCTTGTTCTCAAATATTTTACGGAGCAAGGAGTATTGTGGTACTCCATAGCATAGGGTAGTACTTAATTGTTTTATCCCATCATGCTCCATCACCATAAAGGAATATTTAATGCCTTGCAAAAGGTGTATTACTTACAATGGAGATTTTTTTTTGTCTTTTTTTAAGTCTATTTAATGGCGCAATTGTTGGGGAGTTTTTAGGTTTATTAATACAACGAAAGGTGAGTTTTGGAGTAAATATCAAACAATAGTTGACCTAACTTTGGGGCTGTTCTGGGACTGTGAACAGTATTACGTTATGTTACTCTTCTTGGGCTAGATTTGATGGCTTGAAAGAGGAAAAAGTTGGAGCTTAGTTGATAGGATTTTTAAGGGTATAAAAGTGAAAAAATTAGATCTGGTTATGGAGTTTTTAAGCTTACAGAATGGCGTAACAATAGTAGCAAAGAAGAAAAGTAGATGGAAAAACTAAAAAACACTTGTAGGGATCCTTGGCATCACATCTTAGGTCAAAACTGCGTGACACAATCCTAGCAGAGCACAATAGTTACAAAATTCTCTTAAAAATGTACTCTATTTAATTGAAAACATTATTAGAAACAGTCTCTCCGCTTGCAAAAGTAAAACTGTGTACTGTGCGCTAGGTTAGCCCTATTATGTAGAATTTAAATATTTCCAGCACTGTTGGGACTTGGACTTAATATTTAGAAGCTTAAAGATTTTGATTAGTAACACTCATATAGACTTAGAAACTATACATAAAGACCCAGTATCTTAATCTGACCTGAAATATAACCCCATTGATCCTGCTATAGCACATTTCCAGCAAATCTGTAAATTATCAAAATGCCCTTGACTCTAAATTTTTTACATAACATAGAGATAACTAAAATTAAGAGTAAATCAACTCAAAGGAAATATTAAATAAGACCAACACAATGTAAAACTTTACCTAAGAGTTCCCAAGTGGACCTTGTCTTGTAATCTAACCAAATTTCCAGAACTCCATCTTTGAATTTGCTCTTTCTCAAATATTTTACAGAGTGCACCCCCACCCGAATAAAAAAAAAAATCCTTGCCTGCATTCTGGGGAAAAAGGAGAGAAGGAAGACCAATATATGGTAGAAATGTTAGGATTATATATAAATCTTTTCTTTGTCTTAATTATCTGATCTCTAAAATTGTATTTAAAAAACAAATCTTGTAGATTATAACACTTGCAGACTTTGAGTTGTCCTTTTTATGATGTTTTTTAGATTAGTTATTTTTAGTGTAATTTTGTTCATTAACTTTCCCAAAATTCAAAATGTTGGACAGGTTTTGGTTGAACCAGGAACACCACATGGGTCTGGCATCATATCTCAAATGCGATCTCATATTTTGTGGATGGAAAAAAGGGTAAGATAATTTCCTGGGAGAATTTTGAGTTGGGATGCTTAATCAATATCTTTCAGGAGTCCTCTTTTGTATTTTCGTAATGTGGTGTTTTTTCCCTGGCTCATGTATTACTAAATTGATGGCTTCTTAGAAATGTCGCAAATTAGAGGATGCTTCTGATAAAACTTCCAGGGACTTGATTGCTCTCAAAAGTGGTGGTTTTATAGTTGCTCCTGTGAGTTTGATGATTTTTTCTTTAGATTCTCTTTCCTTTTAGAAAATTATGTAGACCACCTGCCTTGTTTTATATTAATGTTCCTGTTGCAGTGCCCCCATGATGGGCCTTGTCCACTGGACAATACTGGAAAATATTGTCATTTTGTTCAACGCTTGGAGAGGACAGCATCGCAGCGTGCATACAAGGTTCCTCTTTAAACCATTTGCCTGTTATCATGTTCTTTTATCCCTGAAAAACCGTGTTAAAAGATGAATTTATATACATGGCTTTGGGTGCACTCTGAATGTGTGTCTTAGTGTGGTATCTGTTTTTTTAACCCAACATTCTTAAAACATGTAAACACAGTTGAATCATCCAGGGTCCACTTTTTCTTGTTCTATTCTCGCTGGTGAGAGGAACATACTCAGGAAGTGTTCTACGGAACTTCTAGCAAACTGGAAATTTATTCATTTCTTTGGTTGCCTGTCATTGACTGGGTGATCCTATGTCATGTAGTGTCCAACTTGGTTAGTATGCTCTTTTCAAGTATTCCTGTAAAGTAGGTGATGGATTTTTCTAATATTTTGAAAATTACAATCATGATTGTTGTGTTCTGTAGTAAGTACCAATGGTAGTCTTGTATTGACTGCTGGTTGCATCTCTAGTGCAATAGTTTTATGGAATTATTTAAGGGCTGTTTTTCCATTTATAATCTTATGTACCGCTATCTTATTTTTAATGTCACTTCTTGAAAGTTAACTTTTTACATTTTTCTGTCTGTCTAGGTAAAGATGTAAAAGATACCTTTCTTCTAAGCATCCTAGCAATCTAGATGACCAATGTTTTCTATTTAGATCTTCATATCCTATAATTCTAGTATTTGAAAACCTTTTTCTTGCTGTTTCAAACAAGGGATTATATCACTGTTTTTACCTCTTTTCTTATCCATGATTGTTTTTGTAGCGATCCAAGGGAGAGCCTTTGCGTGGGTTTGAAGATGAGAAATTTTGCTATGTTGCTTTCAGGAGAGGACAACGACCTAGGCAAGTATTTTTGTTCAATCATATACATTGAATTGCTTAGATCAAAATCCTTAATATCAACTGTTGAAGATTTTTGTTCAAACATATAAATTGAATTGCTTAGATCAAAATCCTTAATATCAACTGTTGAAGGTTCTGATTTTAACTATTTGAAGAAGCATATATCTGAACCATTCTTTGCAGAAATTAATTAGCACAAAGATAATTTGACAGGCAAACGTTTCATATAATCCTTAAATTTAGAGATGTCCTGCTAGATTGAATGCCATGTGGTTCCAACTTTCGCAAAGTATGAATTAGAGTACTTAATTACACCATTGATCACTGGCCTGAAAGTGCTAGACTTATTACTCAAATACTCCATTACTTGAAGGACGAGTCTACTGGTATCAAACCGGTATCCGTGCAATTGCATGCTGTAAGACAATTAATCTCTGGATTCAAGCAAGCAATATGCGGACTACTTAGTAAGGGAAATGTTGTAGCACATTCTTCTTTTGTGTGTGTGTTGTTTATAGAGGCTTCAGGTACTGGGGATAAGTTTGCAGGCCTTAGGCCTATTACTCTGCAGTGGAATACTGGCCATCAATTGAGTTGTTCAATGGCAAAGAAAGTACAAACCACTTGATCAAAGGAAGGTTGTAACGTGTTCTTTTTTAATATCTGTTGTTTGAGATGGTTTAAAACCCAAACTTTATGAGAACTCTGCAAATTGTCTAGTAACTGAGCCAGAGGCCTAAGTCCAAACCCATGAACAAACATGCTCTTTCACCTTCCCACACCATGTAAATTGTGCATTTGGGCAGCTTGCCTCGTTATGCCTGTCATGTTGTACCAATGTACAGTGTCCATGCTGCTTAGGTGGTATATTTACCCCCCCCCCCCCTTTTAAAGGAAAGTCTGACTTTATAAATAAATTTTTATCGATTATTCTCCTTTTGTGAGAATCAACAGTGTCTTGTGAATATTCTGTGATAATTTTGAATGTTTCTTCAAACAGAGAACCTTGGCCACTTGATGGTATGGAATTTGAAACTTTAAAGCAGCAGCATGCTAAAAGAAATCCAGAAGATCTTGAAATTGACTATGGTATGTGCCTTGTTTCAAATTTTCCCTTTAAGAACTATAAATGGTTGTAACTGGTCATTGGTATGGTATGATTGTGCACGCATGTGATAACAAGCTCGTTAATACACAAACTCTGCATCTCAATTTATCTTTGTCAATTCTGTATGTCTAATGTGTTCTTTCTTAATGAACTTGACAGAGGACCAATTTGTGTCAGAAGATGGGGATGTTCCATATGAAGGGGATCTAGTTCCTTATGATTCTGATATTACAGAAACAGATGCCATCACGGAGAACGAAGAGGAGGAGGAAGAAGACGAAGATGAAGAAACAGCTCGTGCTAATCTTGGGAGTGGTTGGGGCAGGATAATTTACACTCCTGTTCGGAGGGGCAAGAGGGTTGAAATGGACGTTTGTCGAGCTATAAATCGCGAAGGCTCAGAGGGCTCCTTTGAGCGCATCGTTATGACGCAGACTAAAAATCCTACATTGCATCATCAGGCCCGAAGATCTATTTGGGGGGACTTGTGGCCCTTTTAAAAAGAAAAAAAAAAAAATTTGTCATCACAAATGTAAATGTGAATCATGTTAAATTATATCAAGAGCATATTCTTTTTATTTAATCGTAATTTATTTACTCTTAAGAGCAAGGTTAGATGGATCAAACAAGAACCGTGTATTATTAATTTTGAATGAAAACTGTGTAAATTATGCGCTTTTTTGCTCCCACTCTCTAAATAATACTGTAGTAAGCTATACTTCCACATTATTTAAAACATAATTATCAAAATCGAACTGGATTGTCAAACTAAGTCGACAGCTTCAATTGAAAATTGAGGCTTAAATCAGTTTAGTTTAATTAATTTATCGTTTGTGTTAAACAATAAAAAAAAAAAAAAAAAGTCAAACATGTTGGTTTATTATAAAATCAGTTAAATCGATGGTTTTAATAGGATAAAAGATGTAGACTTTCACATTATTTAAAACATAATTATTATAATTGAACTGGCTTGCCAAACTAAATTTAACAGGTTCAATTGAAAATTGAGCTTTAAATCAGTTAAGTTTAATTAATTTACCGTTTGTGCTAAACAATAAAAAAAACCGATGGTTTTAATAAGATAAAAGATGTAGAAACTTGTTTTTTAAATGTTATTGTTAAAAACATTACTCATATAATATGGTATTGATATTTTCGAATTAGACTTCATGTTGACGGTTGAATTTAGTGTTATTTTTGAGGATTCAAGTTGTGAAGGTATTCCTGGATTTGAAGGCTTAGTTATGAAGAAGAGCTTGTAGATTTAAGTGGAAGGAGTTTGAGAACGACATCAATAAGACTTGAGGAGTTGAGTTATTGTTTAAGTTGACTCAAGTCTATACTTTTAATTTTTTCTATAGTAGATTATGTACATTTGGACTAGGTCCCATTGTCTTTCCTTATACGGTTTTTCACCTAAAAGATTTTTTGTATACTATGTGATTGGTTTCATTTTTGTGGTTTCATTGATTGTTATTCATGTATTGTGATTGCATGCACATAGGACCTTAAAACTCTACTTAATCAATTGAAACTAATTTTCTTAAATTTAAAATTAGTGAATTTGCAAAGAATTGGCCTAGTTGACCTATTTACCCATTCTAGGTCAATTCACTAGTGTCTAAATTTGAATTATCGTTTTTAAAGTGGCATCAAAGCAAGTATCTTAGGGATTAGAGTAATCCTAGAAGTCTAGATATGGATATGCAACATCATGGAAGGTTGATTACTAGGCCACCATTATTCAACGGTAGCAATTATACCTAATAAAAAGCTTGGATAAAGGTATTACTTATGTCAATATATGAGTGTGTGAATTACAATTGAGAATGGTTGGCAATATCCTACACACATTGTAACACCCCGACCCAAAATACTCGGGCAATTTGGCTCGTGTTACGAGATTTGAATTTTATAGTTTAATTTAGACTATGAAAAACCTGAGTGCTCGGGATTGTTCGGTCAAGGAACCCGACTATTCGGGAATCCGTGTATACGTAAATACGTGTATACGTACACATGTATTTATATTCACAAAAATATATATAATATTCATGTATATATAAATATAGAAAAATATAAATACACATATATATATATATATCATTAATAAGTATGTATATATATGTTCTTATATATATGTATATAAGAATATACATGGGTATATATATGAAAAAATAAGAAAAAAAAAATGAAATATCAAAGAATGCAGAAGAAGGTGTGAAGGGTTGTGGGAGTGTCGGCCAAGTGTGTGTGTGTCAGTTTGTGTAAAATGTGCTGGCACATAAGTATAAATGTTATAAAACACAGGTGATGTGCTGTGACATATCTATACATATTTTATGTAAATAGCAAAGAAGCATTTTATGGAAAATCAGAGAAGAAGTCAAGAATGGGAGGAAGAGAGAGAGAGAAGAGAGGGAAGGAAGAGAGAGAGAGAGAGAGAGGAAGAGAGAGAGAGAAATTCGACCAAATGAGAAAATATATATACGTGCACCAAGTGTGTAATTTGAAGGAAAGAATAGAAGCTAAAGGACTCTAGGGTATTCAGAAGAGAGAAACAGATGAAGAAGAAGAAAAAAACCAACCAAAAAAGGTTAGAAAAAAATCTCTGTATTTCAAGTTTTGACTTTTCTGGGTTTTTCATAAAGTTGCATGAAGCTTAGAACTAATTGCATAGTTAAATTCTATGAAGAAAATGGAACATATAGGAAGAAACCGCACGTAAAATAGTGAAGAAATGAAGAAGATATTGAGATTTATCGAAAAATGTAAAATTTGAAAACATGATATTTTAATGTATTTTAGAGGCTTAGATTGATATATATATATATATATATATAGGCCTTAAATCATGTTTTATGGTATTTAGAAGTGAAAATTGGCCTTAAAATCAAGAAAAAATGAAGAAAAAACAAATATACATATAAGTGCAGTCTGGTCATCGGCACTAGAGAGGGTGACTGGAACTGCACTGTTCAGGTCATCGGAAAGTCGTGAGGGGGAACCCGCCCAGGCGCAGTGAAGGGCAAACCTAAACTATGCCGTTTTGGAGTTAAATTCATTGTTTTAAAACTGTTTGAGTTTTTAAGAAAAATATGGGGGAAGTGCTGCCATTAAGGTTCACACACCAGACCTCATGGGTGTGGGCACTTATCCCCCACACGCCACCACTGTGTCACATGGGCACGTGTGGTCTAATATGGAAGAAATATATATATATATATATAATATGTTTAATTAAATTAGTTAATTATTAAAATAGCTTCTGATGTCCAAATTTAACAAATAAATAGTGTAAGTTTATTATCTTAGGCCTTCTGGACCCAATGGTAAAGTCTATTTTACGAGACGAGACTCCAAAAATTAAAGACGCGTAAAAGTGTAAAATGACCATTTTGCCCCTAGTACCCTCGAAGTCGAATGGAAGTTAGAGAGGGTCTAAATTGACTTTCTTCGACGTTCTGGACCCAATGGTGAGGTCCATATTGTGAAATAAAGTACAGAAAAATATGACATGTAAATATATGAAGTTACAGAAACAACCCCAAGATTTAATAAAGCTACGAGAAAAGCATACTTAAAAGGTATAAAGCCCTAAGATAGAAATTAGGATTTTACACGATCGAAGAATAAGTTAAGAGCATCAATAGGTGATATTTGAAGTGAATGTGAAGTTAATACGCTCTTTATAAATTGTTCTTAGGAACTACAGATGAAGAGAGGTAGCACATTAGTAGCACTGATCCCAAGGACTAAGGTGAGTAATCCTGTATTTGAAATGAAAATTTAACTCTATGAATTTGAAGAAGTTTAAAGTTCAAAATATCTGAAGTATTTGAATTTCAAATTCAGTGTCTACATGATTCTTGTTTTAACGTATTTCTGTTTCTTTAAAAACCCTATTGTGACATTCTCAGTGAATGGTTTCCACTACAATTTCTCTTTAAAGTATGTTAAAGCATGTCTAAGTTTTGTAACACCCCGACCTTACTTAATTAATAATTAGTCTGCTAATTATTAATTAGCACCGATTTAAGGAATGATTAAGGAAATTAATCATAATCTCTCGGCGGTCACGAAGACCAATAAAATGATTAAAATGTCTGGAGAGGAAGGTGTAACACCCGGACCTAATTATCAATTAATTAGGTGAAATGATGTCGTTTTAACACTGACGGAACTCAAATTAGCTAACTACGAAAACCCCAAGTAAATAATAACTGACGCAGGGCCCTTGACATCGAAGCTAACTGAAATACGGAACCCTCAGAAGAAACCGTTTCGTAAAAAGAGCAACAGAAAAGAACTTACGAAGGAAATAACTAAAATAGTATTCTGCGCAGCCAAACAAGGCCTAAGCCCAAAATGTGGAAAAATGCTCAAAAGTGAGGCCAAGGGAACTTGAACCCTTGACCTAAATGAGCAAGCACATGGCACCCTAAAAAATTACCAAGTTGGTTGCCAACATCTTTGTGCCTATATATACAATAGAATTGTATTTAAACCCAATCTAACCAAGTTTGCCTCCCAAATTGGCCAATGGCCATGCATGCAAATCCCTCATCATTAGTTGGACCTCTCCACATCAGCTCCCATCATCCCACCTCAGCTTCTGTATCTGCCACATGACCACACTTGGGCCCTATAAGTGTATACATATATGTATATGTATAGGTGTAAGCCTTTTAAAACACCTCAAATATGGGCTGTGGGTGCAGACCAAGACCATGTGTAAAATTAGAAATCTGGAGAGTGTGGGTGTGTGCTGTAACACCCCGACCTAATTAATTAATAATTAGTTCGCTAATTATTAATTAGTATCGACTTACAGAATGATTAAGGGAATTAATCATAATCTCGGCGGTCATGATAGACCGATAAAATAATTAAATATGTCTGGAGAAGAGGGTGCAACACCCGAGCCTAATTACTGATTAATTAGGTGAAACAATGTTGTTATAATACTGACGGAACTCGAATTAGCTAACCCGAAAAATCTCAAATGATTAATAAATGACACGGACCCTCTGACACTGAAGATAATTGAAATATGAAACTCCCGGAAGAAACCGCGTCAAAAAAGGAACAACGGAATGAGAGTTAGGAAGGAAACACTGAAACTGAATTACCGCGTCTGCCAAACGAAGCCTTAGCCTAAATGGTGGAAAATGGCCAAAAGTGAGGCCAAGGGGAATTGAACCCTTGACCTATGGAAGGGAAGTAACTTCACTTAAAAAAATTACCAACTAGGCTGCAGGTCACTTTGTGCTTATATATGCAACAGAATGGTATAATATCTCTGAATTACCCAAGCTGCCACCCAAATTGGCCAATGGCCAAACATGCAACACATCACCTTATGAACCCTAGCCCCACCATCACCCTACTCTTAGCATACTTGAGCACCACTCTCCCAACCAGCTCACATGCAGCCCAATTGATTAAATAAAATACCCTTGATATATATATTGGGTATAGGAATTATGCACACCATGAGAGAGGGATTGAGAAATCAGAAATGTGTGTGAGGGCCATGGTGTGTGAAGAAACCATATGTATTCATGGTGGGTTGTCAGACCTGTTAGAGGAGAGAGTGGACACCATTGCTGGCCTTGTGAACAAGTGTATACAAGTTGTGTATCCATGGAAAGAGATGCACCAAAGGAACAGTGGAGGACTGAGGGCACGACTGGGACATGAGCACACACAGAAGCCTGAACCGAGCCATGGAGGAGGTAGCCACTGTCAAAAGGTAAGACATCCGAAAATTTTTGAAGCTTTCCCCTCAAGTTGTTTACTGTTTTCATTAATTGAGCCTAAGAATTGCATGCATGTAACTGAGGTGTTAGGGGGAAGAAAATGGGAGAAAATAGACTAGGTTTGAACCCATTTTAGGCACTGGACCATGATAGACCGAGAGGGGGAAATTTCTGGGTTTTTAAAAACTCTACTCTAAGCTCGGTTTAATGCACATAGGCATAAATAGCATGAAGAATGGAACCCAACACAAACTTAATGGACCCAAATGGTCCAAAAATGAGCAAGATGTGGGTAGTTGCAGGTTCGGTTGGCCGAAATGATAATCCCCCAACCCAACTGATTTCGTGAGTTTTAAATGCACCAAACAATCCTTAAGGGTTCTAGATGGTCTCTATGATCAGGATGAGGGGTCTAAACCGATCGAAATGGTGAAAAAATGAAACTTGAGGCGTCGCCGGAGAATCGGCCATGGCCGGAGTTACGACCTGTAACTCACTGTTCGACAGCCAAAACCTAATCTGGGACGATAACCGACACCGGGTGTCACATCCCCCAGACCCACCCTGTGCGGATTTGGGGCACGTGGCAAAGGCCAGTTAGGCACCCATCGGGTTTTATCAGTTTTTTTTTTTTTTGAAAGCAAAACCCCGACGGTAATCCTAACCACAGGCCATTCCGATATAAATCCCAAGCATAATGCATTCAACATATATAATTTAAGTAGCGGAATTTTCACAAGAGAATGCATACATATATACTTGGCAGAGCATTCAGGATGCATCATAGTCAGTCCTATCTTATCAAGATTACAAAACAGTTTCACCACAAAAGGTCATAGTCTGTTCAGTTACACAAAAAGTACAAAAATGGTATAGATTCACAAAAATGGGTTATCATTTTATTTGGGGGTCTCCAACATTTTCCCCCCTAAGTCCTGAACCTGCTAAACCTGTCCATCTGAGAGTTCCCCTGAAATTATTAAAATAATGGAATGAGCTTTAAAAAGCCCAGTGAGTAACACAGATATCTAGGCAAGAGTTTCGAATTCAATCTTTGCTTAAATCACATGGTAATTAAATCAGTTTGGAATTAATAGTTCATTAAATCCAAGTCAAGTTCAATAGATCAAAACAGATAAACGGTTCAGAGTGCTAGCATATCAATCAGAAGTATAGTTAATCACTTGAGAAACTAAAAACCATGTCATCGGTGATAAAAGCATGCATTTAAAACAATTGCATTTAAAACATATGGTATTCGAAACAATTTAGCAGACCAAGGAGCAGTAACTAAACAGTGTCAGAAGTTACTCACCTTCAATATTTGAGTTTGAAGCTATGAACGGAGCCTTCCTCTTTTTCTCTTTAAGCCTAAAACAATTTATAAAGATTTATCAACTCATGACCTTAGACTGAGTAAGTCTACCCTATGATGGGTTTCATGGAACTAACTTATAGTGGCTAGTTCATAGGTCTTACCTCTTAAGCATTTGGCTTAGGGTTTCAGTGTCTTCACACATTTATCGATTCTGATTTTCATAATATGGACCTAACCATTGAGTTCGGAAGGTCGAAGAAAGTCAATTTAGACTCTCTCGGCTTTTAAATCTGGGTTCGGGTATGTCAGGGGTATTTTGGTCATTTTTGCCGTCACATAATTTCTGTCTCGGGTTCGTCATCTAATCATGTATACAGTCTTACAAGTGTCAGGTCTACTACTGGTATCAGTTCCGTTGAAATCTGATTTCATTTGGGCCTTGTACAGGGTCAGGGGTATTATGGTAATTTCATACATCATATTTTTTTCGGTACCTCATTTGCAGTCACGGACCTCACCATTGGACTCAGGAGGTCCGAGACAGTAGGAATACATATATAACTTATGATTTTTGGACAACGGACTAATTTGGAGTATTTAATTATAATTTAATTAAATTAATTTCAGAATATATATAGTATATATATTATTTTGGCAGAATAATGACCGGTCGAATAGGGTGGCACAGCGGACGCGTGCCACCTCCCTCTCCAATAGACACTGCGTTCGAACCTTATAAGGCGCAAAATGCGTCTTTTATTTTTCTGATATAATTAAATATATAATATATATATACTGTGCCCCATAGGTGACACACGCAAGCGCGTGGCCGAGTGGTAAGGGCATGGTGTTGGGCGCGTGCGGTCAGGGGTTCGAAACCCCGTAGCCCCTGTTTCTTCCTTCCCTTTTCTTTTCTTTTTAAACATATCAGTTTAACATATAAACGGCCCAAAACGACACCGTCCATTTAATTCGGTGGCAGCCCCAGGTTACTCCACGTGTCCGAGTTGGCTCGGCCCAACCCATCTCGACTCGGTCGACTCGGCCGAGTCAACTCTGTCTTCCCCTACTAACTGCCTCAGTGTTGCCCTAATTTCTGCAGATTTTTAATTTCTATTTCGTGAGTTTTAACACACGGTCTCTCTCTGTTTTCGATCCTAATAGGTTTCTACATATCATATCTATCATTTAGCATCCATTTAAAGCTTCGAATCACTCTAAACCATTCTGTTTTCAAAACGATAGCCGTGACCTGTAACACGACCTAGCATCCTCGATTCTTCACCATTTCATGTGATTTTTGAAGCTATGTGATCTACAAATCATAAGGATCAAGACCCTATCTTCAATTTTCAGTTTAGTCACATGCATCGACAATTTAAGTTTTGAATCCGTAAGAATATTTTGAAATTCGTGGGGCCATACAGTGTTCTGGGGTCGCGTAGGTAGATGTTTGAGATCCTCTTAGGGTCTATTTCAGGTCTCGACATGCAAAATCTCAAATGGTTATGGTCGAATCAGACTTGGTGTTTCCAAGCTTTATCAATGGAGGTTAGTTTCGGGTTTCATGGTTCTTGACCTATCCGAGACCTCCAACACACACAGTATGCTCCAAATTAGTTCTTAGGGTAAAAAATAACCATGCATGCAGTCCATTTCTATCAAACAGTTCCAAAATTTACAAAACAAGAATTGAAGATAAATTTGGAATTTTACCTTCAAGCAGTAGCAGTTCACACTCTTGGCTCGGTTCAGACCTTTCTAAATGTCCCTCAAGCTTCTCAGTTCATGCACCGTGATCCTCAAGTCCCCCCTTGCACTTCAAATGGCCAAATTTTCCCTCAAGCTCCCTTGCATGCAAAGCTTTCTTCCCCTCTCTCTCACTACACTCTCACAGTCCCTCACGTACACAACATGACTCACACAATTTCTGTATTTTTCAGAATTCTCTAAAGAGAGAATATGATGCAAGTTATGGCATTTATATATTATAGCTTCATATACATATAGGGCTATACACATATACATATATGTGAGTGTATCTCTGCCCTTAGTGGGGTTAGTGGCTGTTGACTGATGGAGGTGATGGAGGGCTATGATGAAGGGAATGCATGCAAGGCTATTGGCCAATTTGGGTGGTGGCTTGGGCAAGATTATAGGTTATATACATATATTGCTGTATATATGCACAAAGTAACCAACAGCCTAGTTGGTAACTTTTTGGGACAGATTTTACCTACCATTGGTAGGTCAAGGGTTCAATTCCCCTTGGCCTCCCAAGTGACCATTTTCTCCTATTTTTCTGGTTAAGGCCCTGTTTGGTTGTCGCAGAATTCCAGTTTCACTGTTTTGGCCTTAACTCCCAATCCGTAACTCCTTTTTCAGTGCGGTTTCTTTCTGTCACTTCCTACTCAGAATATCTTTCATTGATCAAGGTCCAATGTCAGTTTTTATTTCCTCGAGTTTCTCATAATTAGCTAATTCGAGTTTTATCACTATTAAAAATAGACATTAAATTAGCTAAACCCGACATTTCATTCTCAAAACAGTTTTCAATACACAAAACATGCCAGTCAAGTAATTGGGGTGTTACACCGGGGATGGAATCCTTATGAAAATTTCCTTCGAGCCCCGTTGGACCAAACCCACGAAGCCACCGAAATTTTCCAACCAGCATCCGGAGAAGACCCCTGCAGGCCACCGGAGAAGACAGAGACCATTTTGGTCTCGGGTGGGTCCTGGATCGGACTCGGGTCGGGACCCGACCCGTTGCAAAGCCGGATAAGTGGCACGTCGCCGTTTTGAAGGTTACTGTTTTGTTTTAAATTGAATTCATCCTGTTTGGTTACAGTGATAATAAATTGAAATTGAGGAATTGGAATAAGCTATCCGAGGATAAGGGCCAATTTGAGAATATGAGGATATGTAATCCCGATTTTCTGAGGGTCACCAAACTGGTTGGTTCACAGTGGTTTGAACCGGTTCAGCCAACTGAACCCTAGAACCCTATGGTTTGAACCTCAATTTTATGTAATTACATTCTGACCCTGAAACTTTCTGAAATTACGGATCAACCCCCAACAGTTTTGAATATTGTACAGTGGCCCATATTTTGGAAAAATTGTACATTTAAGCCCTGGTAAATTAATTAAATAATAAAATAATTATTTTATTAAATAAGTAAAATTACGATTTTACCCCTGGACATTAAATATGTCAAACGGAGTCCAAATAAATTAAATAAATAGTGTATTTTCACTATTTCAAATATTCTGGACTCAATGACATAGTCCAAATTAGGAAATTATGTACCGAAAAATACATACTTGTAAGTGACAAATGACTGTACTGCCCCTGATGGTACCCAAACCCAAATAAGAATAAAAGACAGTTTATTTTGACTATGTCGGGCATTCCGGACTCAATAGTGAGGTTCATTTTATGAACTGAAGTGCCGAAAAATATGACGCATGAAATTACCAAAATGCCCTTGATGTTATACGAAGTCCAAATGGAGTCCAAATTGGACGAAATTGATACTGATAGAAGCCCAGATACTCGTGGAATTGTATACATGATTAAATTATGATTCGAGGTCAGAATCTCACGAGACGTAAAATGACCAAAATACCCCCGAGCACTGTAAGTGCAATGTAGAGGCCAAATAAAGGCCAAACTGATCTGATAAATTATCATAAGCATAATTATGATAACCAAAGGGCTAAATATGACTTCGGAACAATCAACGTATAAAATGAGAAATGACCGATGTGTCCCGATGATCAAAAGCAGATACCAAATGAAGTCCAAAAGACTTAAAACTTTATATATACAATATATGGACTATTCTGAGGACCGTGATAGGGTCCGGGGCAAGGATGACAAAATTACTATTTTGCCCCTGAGGGCAAGTAAGTGTAAAATTGACAACGACTGCAGTCTAAATGACTTAAAATATTATTCAGGCAGCTGCTAAGCTTGTTTAAGGAATTTAATAACATAAGTTGAAACCCGGTGAGTGGGTAATAGGCCAATGAACCTAATTAGGGGATCTAATAGACTCCTAAGATGATGAATAAGACATGAATGAATAAATTCTGATCTGTCTGTAATTAATGATGATTATTCAGGCTATGTGAGGATATGCCTGAAGTATCTGGGGAACATCAAAGTATTGGTAAATGGAGAATCTGACACTAAGAAACCGAGGTAAGTAAAACCTGGACTTTGTTATGTGGTCGTTCCTTAGCCATGTCTCATTTCTTTCTTCATGCTGCCACCTTGTACTCTATTATCTGATATGTCTTGACCTCCACAATTGATATTGTTCTATCTTGTGGACTTGATGAGTGATTGCATGTCGATACTCTGATATGATTCACACGTAATTCTTTGATGCTTGAATACTGAACCGTACATGTTGTATGATAAGAAAAGTACTACTCCACAACTTGAGAAATTATCTATGCATGACCTGATCCTTCTGTGGTAGTACTTGACTCGTTACACACTTCAGCCCTTAGGGGCAAGATGCTGAAAGTCTACACGTGGTTGTGAGCGTCACTTCGCACGATCGACACGTAGTCATGCGAGCCATGACGTACGACTTGAGTCCTAGAGGACACGAAAAGTTAATAGCGCTGTGTTGTAAGCACGAAAGGGTATGCCGGGCCTTGACAGATAGCATTTAACAGATAGTTTCTTTTTATCTCTTACATGACATGCTCTTGATGTTTGATATGTTGTATATCTTTGAGCACCGTTGATATTGTATTCCTTGGATCCTTGATATGTTTGTGAGCTTTCCTTGGAATACCCTTGTTGTACTATTCGACATAATGACATGCCTATGTAGACGTTTTCTGATTTTGGCAGCACATTATTTGGCTATTCCTTGTTGTGGTTTTGTGTACTCGCCTTGGAATATGCCCATAGGACCTGAGGGTCATTTCTATCGATTTATACATTGGTGACTGGCTATTGTGACTTCTATCATGTCTTTTGTTCTGACATGCATTGATTGGTATTTGTTCACTGCTTACCTTCTTGAACTAATCTTGACCCATAACAGAGGAAATGATTTTACTTACTGAGCTTGTTTAAGCTCATCCCATTATTTAACATTTTTCAGATGACATCATGTGGGATGAAATGCAATGAGATAACTAGTGGAACTAGTGATGCACAATGAACGATATGAACTCCAAGTTAAAGATCGAACGTGAACACTGTAAGGTTAACTTTAAAGTTATGCATTATAATATTACATCATTAGTGATAAGGTTAGCCTAGTATGTCAGATCATTGTGATTAAGTGATGCTTGGAGACATTATGATTGTTGATCATTGGAGATAAGTTTAATTAGCTGAACTGTATTGGTGTGACTTCCGCTTTAAGAAATTCATTGATATAGAATGGTTGTATTGGAGCATGTATATTATACCTTAGAGATATTTGGTGACTGATTCTAGACGTGCTCTGATGTGTTTGGATGAGTTGCATTCTTAATTTAAAAAGGTTTTAATTTCTGCTTGTTTTGACCCTACATTTGGAATGCAATTCATTGTAAAGTTCAGAAGTTGCCTTTGGTTGGTCGCGTTGTCGGTGGGAAGAACTGACAAGCTGGCCAACTGGCATCACGTCCTCTAGATCCGCGTAGGGTGGGTTTGGGGTCGTGACATGTGCTCTGGTAGAGAGAGAGTGGGTTAGAGAAAGAGAGAGAGAGAGAGAGCTTGCATGTGTGAGTGGAAATGTGTGAATACAAGCTTGTGTGTGCATGGTGTTTCCATAGAGGTGCACAAAGAGGAAGAACTGAGCAAGCACACGACTGGAACTGAGGCAACTGAAGGCCATATTGAGCCTAGGAGGTCTGATCTAAGGTATAAAACCAAAAACCCATAATTTTCCTTTTAGAATTTTGCGCACTGATTTAGTTTGTTTAAGACCTATCAACTGCATGCATGGAATTACTTTAACACTAGTAAATATCAGGAACTGATTTGAAAGGCCAATAGGGCTCCTAACACAGCAAACCGTGTACGACCGCCATTGATGACCTCTATTAGAGCAGGGCTGAAACAACCGAGACCAAACCAAATTTGGTTGGTCAAGACCTGATTTAGACCTCATGAGGGTTTGAAAAGCCCCAATCCGCGACCTAGAAACACTAAGGAGAGCCCAAAAACCTGAGTTGCAGGTTTTGGCCATGAAACCCAACCCCTGTTTTAGACTCCTAAACCACATTTTTGGAATGGGGATTGAATCTCCATGTCATAAGGATCAATTTGAGCCAAACCACGCAAGTTTTGGTGATGAATTGAGGATTTACTAGCCAGTTACAGATTTGGTTATCCACCATTGGACCGAACGTTTGAGCTTGATTCGAGGCTCAAAATGAATGCCAAAATGTTGGGCTAACTCCCAGAAACGTTTTGGGATGGAAAACAGAGAGAATCTGCACTTGAAAACCCACGAAATTGAAAACCTAAATTTTGCAACTATGGCAAAACTGGGGAAGAAGAAGGGAAGACGATGAACAGTGACGGTTCGGTTCGGGTCGATTTCGGGTTCGGGTCGGGACCCGACCCGTCGCATAAACAGGCTTTAGTGGGACAACACCAGTTTTGAGGGTTATGTTTTAAAATTAAAACTGAAATCAGTTTGTTTGGTTACGGGTATATGAAATTGGAATCAGGTTTAGAATAAACCTAAACGTGGATAAAGGGCCAAATTGGGAATAGAAGGGATATCATATTTCGGTTCTGCATGGTCCAATGAACCGGATGGTTTTAGAGTTTTGGGCCGGTTCAACTAATTGAACCCTAAAACCGAACGGTTCTGAACCTTTATTTTATAAAATTTTGATTTGAACCCCAAACCTTTGTTAAATTACGGTTTGACCCCAACTGTTTTGTAAAATTATATTCTGGCCTAGCTTTTGAAAAAATTATGCATATAAGTCCCTTGAAAAATAATAAAATAATTAATTTTATTATTTTATTAATTAGGTAAAATTACTATTTTACCCTTGGACATTAAATGAGTCAAATGAAGTACAAATTAAATAAGTAAATAGTGTATTTTCACTATTTCAAGCATTCCGGACTCAATGGTGGAGTCCGATTTGAAAAATTAAGTCCCGAAAAATAAAGACACGTAAATAGTAAATGACTATACTGTCCCTGATGATACCTAGGGCCAAATAAAAATAAAAGATAGTCCATTTTGATTATGTCGGGCATTCTGGACTCAATGGTGGAGTCCGATTTGTGAAATCAAGTTCCAAAAAATACAGACACGCAATTGATAAATGACTGGATTGCCCCTAATGATACCCAAGGCCAATTAAACATAAAAGATAGCCCAATTTAACTATGCCGGACGCTCTGGACCTAATGGAGAGGTCCATTTTATGAACTAAGGTCCCAAAAATTTAGCCATACAACATATAAAATTACCAAAATGCCCCTGATGCTATACGAAGTCCAAGTGAAGTCCGAATGGGACAAAATTGATATCGATAGAAGCCCAGACACTCGTGAAACTGTACACATGATTAAATGATGAATCGGGGTTAGAATCTCACGAAACATTAAATGACCAAAATGCCCTTGAGTAGGGTAAGTGCAAAGTAGAGGCCGAATAAAGGCCAATCTGATCTAATAAATTATCATAAGCATAATTATGAACATTAAAGGGCTAAATAAGACTCCGGAACAGTCAACGTGTAAAATGAGAAATGACTGATGTGTCCCAATGATCGAAAGCAGATACCAAATGAAGTCCAAAGGACTTAAGAATCTATATATGAGATATATGGAACATTCTGAGGACCATGATAGGGTTCGGGACAAGAATGGTGAAATTACCATTTTGCCCCTAAGGTTAAATAAGTACTTAACTGATAACAATTGGAGTCCAAAAGACTTAGAACTTTATATTTAAGATATGTGGACTATTCTGAGGACCACGACAGGGTCCGGGACAAGAATGGTGAAATTACCATTTTGTCCCTAAGATTAAATAAGTACTTAACTAATAACGATTTAAGTCCAAAAGGCTTAGAACCTTATATATATGATATATGGGATATTTTGAGAACCACGACAGGGTCTGGGACAAGAATGGAAAAATTATCATTTTGCCCCTGAGGTTAAATAAGTACTTAACCGATAACGATTGGAGTCTAAATGACTTAGATTATAATCCTGATAACTACTGAGCCTAATTAAAGAATGAAATAGTCTCGGATGAAACCCTAATGAAAGGGAAATAGGCTACTAGGCCATCTTAGGTAATCCGATAGACGCCTAAGATGATGAGCAAGACATGAATGGATGAATTCTGATTTGTCTATGATTGATGATGTTTATTCAGGATATGAAAGGAAGTACCTGACGTATCTGGAGGTTATTAGATTATTTGTACAAGGAGATAAGCGTAAAGTTTGTGAGTAACTTAGAACTTCTGACTTGGTGTATAAGTTACACTGTCTAGATACTGTATTTTGATGTACTGTACCATTTTGTATACTATACTGTTTAAATGCGTATACTTAAATGCATACCATTTTATACTATATTACACATGGCATGATTTGTTCAGTCCTGCTCTATTGTTCCGTTCGGGTCTGTCTTGTTCCATTGTATGGTCCTGTCCTGGTTTTGTTATGATATGTTGTGTCTTACTCTTGGGCCCATTCCAGTTATGAGCGGTATGGCATAAGTAGGCTTGATTATGTGCCTAATCGACATCTTGTTTGTTATGCTTTGATATGTTCCGCTCAACATTGACCTGTTCTAATATTTGATTTAATTGCCTATACTCTTGTTGATATATTGGCATCATGTATTGTTCCGTCCGTCTTGATTTGTTGTTCCATTTAGTTTAGTCGTGTTTTATTCTACTTAAACTGCATTTCAAGTGGATCTATAAAACTGTTATTCTAAAGTGATTGAACTATCCCTATGCCTTATATGCAAAAACTGGTTTTGAAACCCATGATAGGGAACTTGTGTTACTCACTAGGGTTATTTAAGCTCACCCTATTATCCTAACATTTTTTAGGATTTATCTCCATTGGATTAGAAGGCACTATGATAGGACGTGGACATGCCGAGTGGCATTCCAAGTAAAGGATCTGATGACATTGATTTGTGGAGACTTGGACTCTTATGGATTGAATCTGGTTATTCAGGTGAGTGATATGATACGATTGATTTCATTGATATGCACTAGATGTATTGGGGCATGGCTCATGGTAATGGTACTCTAAGAGAGATTAGATATGCTCTGTGTTATATGTCTGATTATAGACGTGCTCTAAGGTTAAAGTTATTAGCTGTTTGGTTTTAGACTTGCTCTGTGGTACATACCTCTACGGTATTATAAATGAGTTGCATTCCCGAGATAAAAAGTTTTAAATTCTGCTCCATCTGACCTGACATTTGGAATGCAATTTGTCGGTAAGTTCAGAAATTCGCCTTTGGTTGGTCGCATTGTCGGTTAGCAAACCGGCAAGGCGGTTAACTGGCATCACGTCCTCGACATCCGCATAAGATGGGGTTTGGGATATGATAGGTTTAAAATGCAAAATATTATCAAATGTTCCGAATTTGTATATTCCAAGTATTTGAAGACTCTATTATGAATTCATGAAAGTCATGTTTTAAATGCTCATAAAAAGCATCTATTTGAAGAAGTCAAATTTCAAATGCTCTTAAATACATAGATTTGAAGAAGTCATATTTCAAATGCTCTTGAAAAGCATCTATTTGAAGAAGTCATGTGTTAAATGTATTTAAATGCAACTACAGGGAGGCGATGTCTTAATGCTTTTAATGCTTTTAAATAACATCTATTTGTAAATGTTTTATATACCTCCTGTTGCCACTGGTAATGCAAGATAAATTGTACGTAAGCACTACGGGTGATTTTGGGTTCCTTCGGAACTCAATTGACATGAAGAATGCCAGGTAGCAAGATCTAATCCCCCAGGCATGAGAATGTCCACAGGAAGTAAGACTGGAGTCTGGTTTGAAATAGATTTCCATGTAATCAAAGTGAAAAGATGATACGTTTAAAAATGGTAGCAGGTTTATCCCTCCATTTTCTAAATGTACTATATATGTTGATTTTATGAACTAAAGTTTTCATGTTTTCATAAGAAATGGCAGAAGGTTTTCAAAACCCCATTTACATGAAGAAGTATTTGTTTTTAAGGAAATGACCCAATTTTTAAAATAAAAGGGTTATACCCTCATATTTACAAGAAGGACTTTTATTCATCCTATTGAGAATCAAAAGATATAAACTCTATTGGTCGCAATTGGCCACTATATACATGTTTACAAGTTTTACATTGCATATTTCATACCTTATTCGAATGCTTTAAATGCTTCATGTTATATGTTTTGAAGATCCTTACACTTTGTATACGTGAAATATCTGTTTTACTCGAATGCTTTAAATTGCTTCGTGTTACGTGTTTTGAAGTTTCCTATACTCTCTATTTGAAAAAGTACATGTTTAACTCGAATACCTTGAATGTTTCAAAACTATCTGTTTTAAAGAATTTCTATATTCTATATTTGAAGCATACAAACAATTGATAGTGAATGTTTTTATAGCTCTTTTATAACTAACCCACTGCCAATTGAAAACCTAATGAAAAATACTGGAATTACTCACGAGCTTAGTGAAGCTCATACAGATTTATCCAACATATATACAAGTATCTGAAGGCAATCATGACTCTTTTTGGTGATGAAGATGGATAGAGCTTTGCCCATTTTGAAGAAGGGTATAGGAAGCTCTGTATAGGATTAGCAATTTTGGGAAGTACTAAGGACTTGTAGTTAGTCACTTTTGTTAAAGTAAATGTTAAATTGTTATGTAACTAAGTTCGGAGGGACAACTGGATATGTATTGTGTATAAATCTTTAAAAGTTTATATTATACTCTGAATGTATAATCATGTGTACCATTCTGAAGAGTGGCAGTACTGGGCCAATGTGCGAGAAATTTAAAAGAAGAAAAGAAAATTTTTTTCACGCTTCCATAAACATAAGCCGCACCGTCATCCGACACCACTGCTTACATAGTCCACCCAGTCCACCCAGTCCACCCAATGACCCCCAAGCCAGAAGGTGACAGTCGCGATTCGGGATCCGCGCAAGGTGGGTTTCGGGTTGTGACACACATAACCACGAGAATGTTTGAAGCCACATAGTACTTGGGATAAAAGTGACATAGAGAATAGTGTTTGGAACACCAACAGGTTAAATTCTGATGTACCATAAAATGATAGCCCAACCCAAACTTGACATGTATACTCTTTTATGTGTAGGTCAAGAAGTGACACAAAGGTATTCGGATTTGACAGCACCGAGGATCCATACGTTCCTTGATCAGAAGGGCACTGACCTTCCCTCTAAAATGAAGAGCTCAGAGTATGTATCTAAAGAGGTACCAAGCTGATTACCGCCTTGCTTACCTTACTGACCTCAGAATAAGGAAACATAATGCGACATGGAAATTGCCATTCTCAGATATCTTTCGATCTTTACTTTTGCGGAGATCAAAGTCCAATATAGCAACTGCCATATTCAAATATCATCAAATCCCGATCTTTACGACTCCAAATCCTAATCAACTTAGGGGATCCGCAGCCTATAAATACAACCTAAGGTGTGGTTTTCAATTATGGTCAATTATTCTCTTTCAAGTTCAGTCTCTCTTTTATTTTTACTGACTTCATCATCGGAGTAGCAACCACTGGAGCCAACCCGGTGGCCCTTTGATCTCTTTCTGAGTTCTTGACAGGTGACGAAGAGCGGAAGCCCCACTGATTAGAAAGTGCAACATTAGTTTGGCACCTTCTGTGGGAAACGAAAAACGTTCCTACTAATTCTCTTTGACAAAAATAGTTTTTCTGTCCCTGAGAATCCATGGCTCCCAATCTTTGTCCAAGGAAAAGTTCTCAAAACCCTCGAAACCAGCTTTTTGTTGGAAGATGAAGGGGGTAAACTTTTGATCACTTACAACAACAGCTCGATCAGATCCAACGATAGTCCGATCTAATGCAAGAGTACCTCCTCGTAATGTCCCAGGCCTTGGCTTCCTTGGCCGAGAATCAGCAGAACAATCCTACGCATCCTCCCACCAACAATGCTAGTGAAGGGATTTGACCTCCTGCCACCACCACGGGCGGAGGACTTCCTAATGACGAGACCCTCAACATGTAGTCGGTACACCCCCTATGGTACCCCTCACATAGGGGGTGACCCTCAACCATCAACCGCAGTAGGGAGAGGGATGCCTGTAACACCCCGACCTCAATTAATTAATACTTTATTCGCTAATTATTAATTAGAAACAACATAAAGAATAATTAAAAAAATTAATCATAAATTTCTCGATAGTTGTGATAGGCCAATAAAATAGTTAAATACGTCAAAAGGGGAAGGATGTAATACCCCAAACCTAGTTATCGATTAATTAATGTAATGATGTCTTTTTTAGAATTTAAGGTGTTAATTTAGTCGTCTTAGCTTAATTTTAATACTACAAAAATTTGAATTGGTAAACCATGAGGACCACAAAAAAAAAAAGATATGATGCGAAGTTTAGAACATCGAGGCCAACCCGGGTAGGAAACTATTAAAAGAAACTGCTTCCAAAAATAGAAATAAAAAGAGAGATAAAAGGTAAAAAGCCAAAATAAGTATTTCTGATTGTCAAACAAAGCCTTAAGGCAAAAACATAGCAAATATACCAAAAAATGCAATGGATGGGTTTTGAACCCTTGATCAAAGCTAATGAAACATTTAAGTCCCCCCCCCCCCAAAAAAAATACCATTTGGACTACCAACCATTTTGTGATATATATTTCATATGATATATATATATATATGCATAAAGTGATCAATCTAAAACAAAAATAAATATATAAAATAATCATGATATATATATATATATATATATATATATATATAAAGTTGCTGAGCAACATGGCCCCAAATATAAAAGTATACGTGTGTGTACGTGTGATAGAGAAAGTTTTGGAGGGCAGTACAAAGGCAAGTGAGTGAAAAACTGATTTGAATGTGTATACACACACACACACACAAACCATTCAGCTGCTCCAAATATACACAGAGAGAGAGAGGGAAAGCTACTGTGAGTGAGGAAGAAGAGAAGAAAAAGAGGAAGAAGGAGATTAGAGGCAAGAAGAGAGGAAAGAGGTAAACCTTTTTCCCATTTTCTTCTCTATAAATTTTTGTACTGTGTTTATTAGATTTTTAGAAAACTAAAACTAAATGCCCAAAGAACCACAGGGTTTAAAAGAGTAGGAAAAATGGTGAATTTAGGAAGAAACGAGAGGTTTTTTGGTGGAGAAATGAAAGAGAAAATGTAGAGAGAGAAAGGTGGCCAAAAATAATAGGTGGAAGAAAAGTGCCCTGTTTGAAGCTGAAAACAAACCCCAAATGAATTATTGAGGTCCCTAGAATCGTTTTGATATAAAATACGCCAAAAAGGGGTGTCAAAATAGTGAGAAAAATAAAAATAAAAATATCATCGACAAATGGCTTCTCGCCTGGAGCAGCCACTGGAACTGGCTGTTCGACGACCGTCAGGTTACCCAAGGTCGGGTTTGGTCGAAAAAATGGGATCGTTGAAAAAATTGGAACATTTTCATGTTTTTAGAATCTTGAAATTCCACCAAAAATGTGATATCTCGACCCGGGATACGACACGTTTACCGAGGCAAGTCGACCGAATAGCATAACTTGAGCGATTTTAAGCTCTATGTTAGGGTATTTCATGGAAATGAATAAATGGAAACTATAAATGATGAAATGTATAACAAGTACCGGGCAACACCCGAGCAGCTCGGGATATCACATCGTAATGCGTGCATGAACGCATTTCCATGCACGACCATATTTCGCATACACATAGTACGTCAAAATTCAGTGTATGCGTACACTGTCATAAATGGATATACATGCACGTATATGGATATACTCTCATGTATAAGATACGTATTATATATGTGTATAATACATATGGTATAATGTATGTTATGTATATATATATGTATATGTATACATAATACATGTATAAATATAAAAGGAAATATCAAGAAAAGACAAGGGAAAAAGGAAAGAGGGCTGCTGACCAGTGCATATGTCACTGTGTGTATGTGTGTGTGTGCTGTGCGGTTGAGAGAAAAGCACCAAGGCCACCGACCTTGGTGCAAGTGGATTGTGTGTGTATATATATATATATATATATATATATATATATATATATATAGCAAGCATGGTACGTGGATGGCTACAGTTGAAGGGGCGGTTCTCTGCAGTCAAGAATGACTGCAAGAGACAGAGAGAGAGTGATAAGGTAGAGAGAAAGAGAGAGAAAGAGGGAGAGAGGCGGTGGAGTCTCTTTATATATGTATACGAGTTTGTGAGTTGAGAGGTTAGAAAAGAAAAGGAAGGGTCAGGAACTGAAGGGGAGAAGAAGAGAGAGAGACTGATTCAGAAACAGAGAGATTGGGAAGGTCACAGTGAGCTAAAATCCGAAACTCAGGTAAGTGATTGAAGTTCTGTTTTTTATTTTTAGTTCATGAAACTTAAATATGATTGTAGGGTCGTATAGATGAATTAAAAAGGAATTTAATGAAAGAAAAATGAAGGAAAACGGTTGAAAGATGAAGGAGAAAGGTTGAGTTGCAGGTTTCATGAATAATCTGGGTTACACGGATTTTATGCTAAAAACTTAGTTTAAAATGCATGGGATTGATCCCATAAAGTGCAGAAATTTAATAGAATGGAAAAAGAGCCAAAACAGTGAACAAAACGCCATGAAATAGAAGATATCACTTGGCCGGAGAATCGGCCGGAGATGTTTAAACCCTATTTCGTGAAGAACTAAAAGGTTAAACTGAAAACTAAGGTTAGAAATATAATCTACATGAAAAATGGAAAAGAATGGCATTCAAAACGGCTTAAAAAATGACTGAAATTAAGTGACCGTCGCCGGAGAAGGTGACTGTGCACCACCGGAACCCTACCGGAGTTCTGAGGAAGACGACCGGAAAGTCGTGTGGTTATCGGGTTGGAATTAGACCGGATCTGGGTTCGGGTCGGGTCGGTACCCGACCGGATATGAAACGGGGCATGAAACTGTGTCGTTTCTATTTAGTTTTTTTAAATGGATTTTGGGCTGTTTGGTTGCAAGGATAATAAATAGAAATTGGGTTGGGGTTATCCAAACCAGGGATAGAATAGGAAGGGGGTTTATTGTAATCCGGTTCTATGAATTGAACCGAACCGTTTGGTTCAGTGAAGAACCGAACCGGTTAGGGTTTCTAAACAGTGAACCCACTGGTTCAGACCGCAACTTTGAATATTTACACTTTGACCCCAAATATTTTAGGAAATTGTACTATGGCCCAAACAGAAAATTAATTAAATATTAATTTTTACAATAATGCCCCTATTCCAAAAATAGGTCAAACGAAGTCCAAATGAGACAAATGAATAGTCAAAACTTATTATCTCGGACGTTCTGAGTCCAATGGAGGGGTCCATTTTACAAGACGGGACCCCAAAGGATAAAATACCGTAAAAGTGCAAAATGACCATTTTACCCTTTTAGTACAAAAGTCCAAATAGAATTCCGCGAAAGCCTAAACCGACTTTCTTCGGCATTCCGGACTCAATGGTAAAGTCTAAAATAGTATTTGAAATACTTATGATATAAAAGGCATAAAATTTGATGAATAGCATTTATTCTGAAACGTATTCACTGATATATAGGAAACTCGAAAGGCAAAGGTACACTCACGGATTTCTGAGATAGAATCACGATAGAGGTAAGTGGATCACTTTCTCTTCCACGTGGTGTTTCTAAGGCCAAGTTCATTCTCTTACTGCCAAACTTGTACTCTTGAAAGTACTTCATGTTATTGCTATCCACAGTATGATATTGTTCTATCTTGTGGACACTGATTGACTATTGTACTATTGATATCATATTGAACCGTGCCTTGAAAGGCTTACTGTTATGCTTTACTGTATATATGATATTCCATTTTCATACTCCTTATGGAATCACAAATGATCATGCTATGTTTATAAATGCTGGAATTGTGCTCAGTCACAATATCCATCCGATGCTTCTGTGACGAACTAGTCCGTGAACGGACGCGTGGCAAAAGATGTGAGTTTAACTGAGAGGTATGCCGGGCCTCGAATTACGAAGAGGGACTGCCATCCCCTACTACAGATTATAAGCATCTCGATTGGATTATTGTTATGGATATATTGTTGAATGGTTACTGTTCCTTATGGATTACTGTTTCTTATGGGTTATCTTACGTTGTTCATTGGTTTGATTGAAATCGTTTTATTGTGGCAGTACTTTTATTGTGACAGGTTATTGTTGAGAATCCTTATCACTGCTTATTCATTTCTCCTAATTGTATATTGTGCCCTACTATTTATTGGCCATCATGGCAACTGTTCTCATTGGCTATCACAGCACCTCCTTTCTTATGATTGGCTATCATATTTTATTCATGGATTCATGTTCTTATATAATCATCGATACCAGTGTCGGAGATCTGGTTTACTTGCTGAGCTTCATAGCTCATTTCACCCCACTTACCCCTCATTTCAGGTGATGACGCTGCGAGACCCCAGTAGGAGTCTGAGAGCGTAGGGGGACATTTTGAAGTACGGTATCAGTCTATGTTAGTTCTCCCATGTATTCACCACCCCCGAGTGCTGGTTACGTTTAGTTCTCATTTTGTTATATGTAGAACTATGTCATGTATTTAATAGACTTCCGCTGTGTAATTTATTTAAAAAGACTTCCGCTGGATTACTGTAATTGATAAAGACTTCCGCTGTTCATTGTTTAAAATTTTTAGTACATGGCATATTAGTACTATGATACAGGAATGGAAAAAGTAAGGACGGCCTTCGGGTCGGCCCCGCGACACGAGATCTGCATAGGGTGGATTTCGGGTCGTGACAAAAAAACTGTCGCCGACGCCGGAGACAGCCCCAAAAAGATGCGTGAAGAAGAAGAACCTGTTGTTGATGGGTCAGGTCAGGTGGTTTGGGTCGGGTTAGACCCACCTAATAGCACGCCTGTGGGTTACTGGAATACGGCATCGTTTGGGGGAATTGGGTTTTGGTTTCAAATTGATTTGGGGCTGTTTGGTTACAACCATAAGAAATTGAAATCAGAAAATGGGATAACCCAACCGTGGATAAGGGGGTTAGGTGGGATATGTTAAACCGGTTCTCTGAGTGAACCTGAACCGGTTGGTTCAAGGCCCACTTGGACCGATCTAGGGTTTTGGCACTTGAACCCCTTGGTTTACCAATTTGGTTTAAATAAATAAACCCTAACTATGTCAAATTATAATTTGACCCCAATACTTTCCAATAATTCTGTTATGGCCCAAGATTTGAAAAATTAATTTAAATGGGCCCCTGAAAAATAATAAAATAATTTATTTTATTATTTTATTAATTGGATAAAATGACCATTTTACCCTTGGACACTAAATAAGTCAAATGAAACCCAAATAAAATAAATAAATAGTGTATTTTTACTACTTCGGGCATTCTAGACTTAATGGTGAAGTCCAATTGGTGAAATTAAGTCGTAAAAAATATAAACACGTAAATTATAAATGACTGTATTGCCCTTAATGATACCCAGGACCAATTAAACATAAAAGATAGTCTATTTTAATTATCTCGGACATTTTAGGACTTAACGGTGAGTTCCGTGAAGCCTAAATAAATCTAAAAAAGAATGACCAGACAAACTAGAATAATTTCAAATACGCCCTGATGATCAGTTATGTGATCAAATGGACCCCGATGACTATAAAATTTTTCACCTTAACATTTTGGGACATTCTAGACCCAATAGGTGGGATCCGTTGTATTAAACGAAGTCCCGAAACAATAGACACGTGAAACATCAAAATGAAAATTTTACCCTTAGTATTCCAAAAGCTAGATAAATGTCAAAGGGGACATAGTCTGACTGTTTTGGGCACCCTGGATTCAACGGTGGAGTTTGTATTAGCAAACGATGTAACACCTAGACCCACAATATGACATGTAAACCGAGATAGGCTGGGTCGAGTAGTGTAATACCAATTGTAACCGAACATGACTTTTGAATAAAATAGAATAATTCTAATTATGTCTAATAGAGTCAAATAATAATACCGAGATTTGACCAAGCCATGAGTACAATACTAAAAGTGAACCGAGACCAACACAGACCAAGAATAGTGGACCCCAAAATATACCAAACTATTACGAATGAGTAGTATATAGTAAATGGGTACGAGTACCAAGGTAAATAGTAAAAGTCATGATCTTAGAGAATTACGAGATTAGGAAAAGCCAAGTACGAGTAAACCGAGCTGATAAATATAATACCAAAATAGACCCAAGCTATCATAGTGAGTTATGTACAGTAATAGGCACGCAGTTCGAGATGAATAGAGAGATTCTCAAATAGAGTGAAATACGATATTTAAATATAGGAGAAGTAGTTACAAGTAACCCCGAGTACCCAGGACCACCATACGAGAAACTCAGATAGTACGAAGAATCATGCACGTATACCCGTGTATGCCTCAAAGTACGTGCATAATGTAATTATACGTAAATATATTAAGATATATACATATATATATATAAGTATATATATATGTGTGTGTGTATGTATATAGAGTATATATATATATACATGTATAAATATATGTATAAGTACATGTATATATATAATTATAATATAAGAAATATAAGATATATGTTATATAATATATATATATATATATATATATATATAACAAACAATATATATATATATATATACAAGCAGCATGCAAAGTGCATGCATGTGAGTGTGTGATTTGGCTGTCGGCAAGTGTGTGTAATGTGTGTTTTGTATATTATATATTATATATATATATATACAAATATCTTAATTAAACTTACAGTCTATATTTTGAGGAACCAGATTTATATATACATACAACTTTTATTTAGAGACTTCTGCTGTTTATGTTATGATAGTTATTGCACGTTAGTAGCACTGATTGTGTAGCTAGTTTTCGCAGTTTCAAGTTTCAGTTTAGAGACAGTCCGACTCGACAACATTGTCGGGTCAGGTTTGCGACGTGAGATCCACATAGGGTAAGTTTCGGGTCATGGCAGCTTGGTATTAGAGCGTTAGGTTTAAATGATTAGGCCCAGCTGGTATCAAAGACTTGGTATCAAAATTGTAATATCCCGACCTGGGATATGGTACGTAAATCGAGGTAGACCCGATCGAGTAGTGTAATACCTAGTTGTAACCCAAGCTGTTAAGCTCTATATCATGATATCATAGGGACTAAATGATTTTGGAATGTGAACGATTTATTTTGTACAGTCAATGTCAGGCAACATCGAGCAACCCAAGACCCAGCCTAGTAATGTGTGCACTCACGCATTCCCATGCACGTGTACGTTTGCATGTATGTGTAGCCCATTAGATATGAGTGTATGTATATACTTATAGAAGTTAATAGATATATATATATATATATATATGGATATATAAGGATGTATAGGTAAGGTATAAATATACGTATATATATATATACATGGTATTGTATAATGTATATGTATATGTATTTAAGTAGAAATGAAAGAATAAAAAGGAATTGCCATGCATGCTGCATGGCAGTGTACATGTGTGAGTGTGTGTGTGTCAAGTGTGTATTGTGTGGATGTGATGAAGGCAGCAAGGCTGCCGACATCAAGTAAATAGTGATCTAGTACTACGTAAAGGTAAATAATGAAAATTCTTAAGATTATGAAACTGGAAGTATTGAAGGAAGTTTCGATGAATGATATAGACAAATAAACGAGGCTTGAATGGGAGATAGTAGTTATACATAAGAAAACTTGGAAGGAATCATAGTGATATTGAAATTAGTAGTCCTTAATGATTGTTTTATCTTATGGAAGCATGTACTTGATATCTATTGAGTTACGGTTTGATGATTGTTCTATATTGAAGGAGCCGCTAAGAATTAAATTACTATATCGAGACTATAGACTGGATGTTTATGATCAGACGATCGTTCTATATTGCGAGAGGTATTGAGAATGGAATTCCTATTTACAGATTTTGAACTTGATGCTTACGATTATATGATTGTTCTATACCGTGAGAATTAATAAAAGTTAAATTACCTCCCATACTGAACAAGGAAAACGGTTAGTACACATTGAAAGATAGAAAGTAACATAGAATTGGAAATATGACGCTTTGAAAAGCAAGTGAATTTGACAGTAATAACTAAATGGAATGGAAATACCCTGGAAGGGTAGTAGAACAAATAGTGATATCTAAATAGAGTAGTAACACCTTGAAAGACGATACATGTGATAAGTAATGGTTAATTAGAATACTTATACACTGAAAGGGAATGGATGTAGCAATGAATTGAGAGATAGTCTGAAGGCAAACTTAATTGGGTAGTACAAGAGAGATTGATGACGTACCAGAAATGTGAAAAGTTTTGAGTAAGTTATAGATAGACCCTGATAAGGTAAAAGAAGAATAGAGTTTTGAAAATATTTACGAAATAAGCAAGACTGTAATACCCTGACTCGGGTTATTACGTAAACTGAGGTAGACTAGGGTCGAGTAGTGTATTATCAGTTATAACCCGAGCTGTTAAAGCTCAATATCATGATATCATATGGACTGGACGATTTTAAAATATGAATAGTGTCAGTTAAATAGTCAATGGTGGGCAACGCCCGAGCAACTTAGAACTGAGCATCGTAATACGTGCATGTACTCAGATGCATACATGCGTACGTACACACACATGTATAGGCTATAGAATATCAGTGTATGTATACGTGATTGGAAACTAGTATATACGTGTATATATGAGTATATATATGTATAAAATATATATATTTATATATGTGTGTATATATATATATATATATAGTATGGTGTATTATATATATACATGTATTAAAATATAAATAAAAGAAAAAGAAAGAAAGGGAAGTAGTGAAGCAGCATGCAAATGCATGCAAGTGAGTGAGTGTTGTGTGTGTCGGCAGTGTGTTGATATGTGTGTGGTATGTGTATCTGTGTGTTATATATATGTATTATATATATGAGATATTTATGCAAAGAAAAGAAAAGAAAAGAAAAATAGAAAAAGAAAAGGAAATATCAAAAAATAAGTCAACAAAGAGGGCTAAAGAGAGAGAGAGAACCGAGATAGAAAGAGAGCCAAGGTAGTGGATTTTGGCTTATATATATACATGGTGAATTGGTTAGAAATTAGAAAGAAAATACTAATTGTAAGGATTGTGAGCATTGGGAGAGATTCAGAAGTTGAGCCAAGAAGGAAACAAAAGTGGAAGAAGAATACAACAATAGGAAATCAGAAAAATAGGTATCTCGTGTTAAGTTTTGTTTTTAAATTTAAAATGCATGATAGTTAGTTCTGATTTTATGGTTTTATAGAGCATGAAATAAGAGAATAAATGCAAGAAAATTCAAAGAAAATGATGTAGAATTAAGTGAGAAAAGTAGAGTTGCAGGTTTGTAGAATAATCAGGTCTCAGAAAATATTACGCTTTAAACTCCATTTTAACCATGAGGAATTAATCCTCAATGGTGTAGGAAGAACTTAGAAAAAGAAAGAACCTAAAACAGTAAGAAACATGGAGAAATGGGGCTCACCGGAAAATCGATTCCCACTGAAAATCCTCTATTCGAGGGTTTCTGTTAGTCTAAATAGAAAAAGGGAAGTGGAAATGAAATCTTTATGAAAAATAGACTAAGACTGCATTTAAAATAAGGTGAAAATCAGTCGAAAAATAGTCACCGTCACCGGAGATGGCGACGGAACCCTACCGGACCTTCACTGGAAGGTTGGGAGGGATGATGAATAATAGATTGAGATGCGGCGTCGTTTGGTGTGATTTAAGAAAGAAACTGCATCGTTTTGGTTTAGAAAAGTTTTAATTTAAAAAAAAAATAAGGTCTGTTTGGTTGTTAAGTTAAGAAATTAAATTGGGTTATACTGAATAGGGTTGGAATAGCCTATCCTCGGATTGGGCTTTTAGTTACTGTTTGGCTCCAAGAAAATCACAAAAAATGCGCAGGGGTGCAGCCCCCACGAATCAAACCTATAACCATATAGATAAAGGACCCAACCCAAACCACTTTGACAGGCATGCCCGTGTGACTTGTCCCTCCTAAATATATATATATATATATTAACCATATTATATTAACCATATTAAATTAATTTAATAATAGGAAAATAATGTGAAGTCCAAAAATAGTAAAAGTATAGTGTTTTCTTTATATGTCGGACATTCTGAGACCAATAGAAGGGTCGTTTTACGAGATGGGGTCTCAAAAAATAAAAGACACGTTAAAGTGCAAAATGACTATTTTGCCCTTTTCAGTATAGATGTTCAAATTGAGTTCCACGAAAGCCTAAATCGACTTTCTTCAACATTCTCGATTCAATAGTAGAGTCTATTTTAGTAAAAGAGAAACTTATAGCATAGAGGCATAAAATTTGATGAATAGCATAATTCATGTATCGATAGACTGAGACGTATTTTATGAATCTTAGGAACATCGAAGGGCAAGGAGAAGGCAGTCTAGACCTTTTATTTTTAGAGACAGTAAAAGGTAAGTAAATGTCTGATCTCTGCATGTGTTACATTCCCAGCCATGTCAAATAATTCTTTTATATATTATCTACTGTATTCCATATATGCCGGAACGTTTATTTAGTCCACATTGATATTGCTCTATCTTGTGGAAAGTGTTATTAACTGTTATATATCTTGATCATGATTTCAGTACACTCTGTACATAGGCCTCGAGGGGCAAGACTTATGATCTCAGCAGCCTAGCTTTCATTGGCCTATTAAGGCAACAGTTTCATTCTCGCTACTGAGAATAGTGTTATTGCATTTACTTTTCATGGGATTTAACATGATCTCGATATATTGTATTGTAGCTAGATTTGTGATTAGTCACAAACTCCATCTAATGCTTACTAGACCTACGGGTTGAAAAATGGAATCTAAAGTGGCAATTAAAATGGTATTTAAAGTGGGATCTGCGAGGTCGAGTACTAAACTGACGGGTTAAGTGCTAGGCTGAGAGATCGAGGAAAAGGGAACAAAATGAGCTTAGGGAGTATGCCGGGACCCGAGTTAAAGTGCATCCACATTTGTTATTATTAGTATCTATTATTGATTTTCATAGCTTGATGATCAGGAGATTTCACAGCTTTTTATTAAGTGCATACAATTTGTACTTGAGATAGCTCATGATTGTAGCAGTATGATATTGTTAGCACAACAGATTTCATTGCTTTATTATTTGAGTCTCTATCATTTGATATTGAGTTCTATATTTCTTAACTGGCTAGTATAATGCATTATCCTAGTTCTTTATGGATTATGCTTTTCTATATTGACCTGTACACATGGCAGAGTAAAGGAGGATTACTTACTGAGTTTTCATAGCTCATACAGATACTATTTTGACTATTTCAAGCATAGATATCAAGAATAGATAGTAGAGCCTGCTAGAGGTGGACATTACTTTTGAAGTTGCAGTGTAATATTTAGTACAAGTCTTGTAGCTCTCCAATGTTATCCACGTGTTGGGGATGAAAAGTTGTTAAGAATTTTGTATTCCGCATTTTGAGAACCTTATATATATATGTATATATCACATGCAGCTTTTATTTATTTATTGTTAAGTCTTCTGCTATGTAGTTATTGTATGTTAGTACCACTGATTGTGTAGCAAGTTGAGAGACCTGGTTCGGTATTAGCGTTGGGCTGGGGTTCGCGATTCGAGATTCGCACAGGGTGGGTCTCAGATCGTGACAAAGACTGTTAGAAATTGACATTATGAAATATGATGAATTTGACAAGAGACTAATATATGATGAATAAGTGTTAGAAAAGATTTGATAAATCTTAGAACTGATCCGAATAGTAGATTTGATATGAACAAAGGATGATACTTTGTTAAGATAATCGTAAGTAAGTGATAAACAATCCTAAGTAACTTTTAGAGAATTATGTGATCTAAATGATTGTAAAAGACTGGAAGTGTAATATATTATTTAAAGGGATCATAAAATAAAAACGATACATGAAATTGTATGAAATACTACAAGAATGCTTACAAGTATAGAAGAAAGTAAAGATCTGTGAATAGTAAGGAATTATGAACTGTATCGATTTTAGAAAGCTTAAACCATTTGATGAAATCTCAGACAAAGATAGGGAACCAAATAGAGATTGGCAATAGTTACAGAGGCCTTCGATAGGAAGTACTTTCCTCAGGAGGCTAGGAATCAGAGAATTTTTGAGTTTCTAGTACTACATTAGTGGCCAAAGGTACTCTTCTAGTTACTTATGACCTATTTACATTTTATGTTATTTTTACACATTCGAGTATGTCTTCATATGTTTGCTAACTGAATGTAGAAACATAACACCTAGACTATTTGACTCATTGCTCATATGTTCGTCAGGGAACTAAACCATGTCAGATACAGAACACATGAATTACAGACCAAAGACACATATATTCTTAAACAGTTGACTTGAGGTCAAGGAACAATTAGTTGAACGACAGACCTATTATAGAGGGAATGACACATAGAGACCGATACAAGCTCTACGAGTTCCATATGACACTGTTGGAATGATATACCCCAGATATATTAGTAGACTTAATGGATAGAGTTTTAAAACTACGTCTAGAAAATTTCATGATTTTGTTCACCAAATGATGCCTTAAAATTATGTAGAACTAGGAGAACCATAGAAAGGAATTGAGATTTCACGTAAGGGTTTCGAAATACACTTGAAGCTATCGAAAAAGTAGTATAATGATCTGATGTGACTGTAAAACTTGATTTTCAACAGAAATTTTTTATGTAGTTAAATGTAAACGCCTATTCAAGTTATACCATGATGTTAGGGAACCAGGGGAATCATCGGAGTTAGAACTGCTAAGTTTGGAGACAAACGTGTTTTAAGGGGGTAAAAATGTAATATCCCGACCCAGGATATGGCACGTAAACTGAGGTAGACCCGATCGAGTAGTGTAATACTCAATTGTAACCCGAGCTGTTAAGCTCTATATCATGATATCATAGGAACTGAATGATTTTGGAATGGGAACGTTTTATTTTGTACAGTCAGTGTCGGGCGACACTAAGCAACCCAGGACCTAGCCTCGTAATGCGTACACGCTTGCATTCCCATGAACGTGTACGTTTTCATGTATACGTAGTCCATTGATATGAGTGTATGTATATATTTATAGAAATTAATATATATATATATATATATGGATATATAAGGATGTATAATTAAGGTATAAATATACATATATATACATGGTATTGTATAATGTATATGTATATGTATTTAAGTAAAAATGAAAGAATAAAAAGAAACTGCCATGCATGCTGCATGGCAGTGTACATGTGTGTTAAGTGTGTATTGTGTGGATGTGATGAAGGCAGCAAGGCTGCCGACATCAAGGAACCAAGTTGAGAGTTATATATATATATATATATATATATATATATAAAGTGTAGATTGATGCGTGGAGGATGAGGATTGAAGGGGCGGTGGTAAGGCAGTAAAAAATGACTGCAAAGTGGGAGAAACTGAGAGAGAGAAAAAGGCAGTGACTGCCTTGTATATATATACACACGTATGCCTAGAGTAAAATGAAAAAAAAAACAAAGAAAAATAGAAGCTGAGGGTGGATTGAAGCCTTGGATTCAAAAGAGAAGTAGGAAAGGAGAACAGAAGTAGAGAAACAAAAGGAAAAGGGGGTTTTACTGCAAACAAAAAGGTGAGTGAAAATTCATTTCCTGTTTTTAATGTTAGAGCATGATTCATTTAGTTCTGAGCATAAGGTCTAAACAAGCATGAAAAATGGTGATAATAGGAACAAACCTCAGTCCATTTGGCTTAGAAATGGAGGAGAAAACTCTAGTTACAGGTTTAGGGTGATAATCGAGTTTTAGGATTTTTAGGTGTTAAACTCGATTTAAATGATAGGAAATTTATGGTATAAGGTACAGAAACATTTAGGAAGAGGATTTACATCAAAACAGTGAGGGAATCATCGTGAATTTGACTCGCCCAAAAGTCGAGTTTTCTCACCAAAGTGTCATCAGAGCTTTTGTTCCTTTATATTCGTGATGATTTGATAATGTAATTTGAAAACCAAGGTTAGAAGTATTATCCTTATGAAAAATTGAAAAGAACTCCATTGAAATTTAACCAAAAAAGTAATCGAAAAAACGGGCGGTCGCCGGAGAAGTTGATGGAACCCTACTGTTGTGTCACAGGAAAAACGAGCAAGAAAGTGAATAGTGGGGTTCAAAATGGTGTCTTGATTGGGGGTATTTTATTGAAACTACGTCATTTGAAGGGGCGGGTTCTTTTTTAAAAAAATGGGTGAACAGTCATAGGGAAATTGGAAGGAAACACGCGGTTGAAGGGATTCGATCCCTAGACCGCGCATACAGGAAGCACCTAAGCCATGTGAGTCCACCACCGTGCCACTGAGGTGATATTCCATTTTTGTACTCGTATGGAATCACTTATGATCATGATATGTTTATGTATACCGGATTTGTGCTCAGTCACAATATCCATCTGATGCTTTCTGATCTTCTAGAGACCTACGGGTCAAGTCCGTGAACGGACATATGGCAATACATTGGAGTTTTGTTTGATTGGAGTTTCCATTGGGGGGTATGCCGGGCCCCAAAAGACCGAGGGCGTGCCGAATCTTGAAATAGTGTAAATGTATCTCTTATATGATTGATATGATTGTGATTGTTGAACGACACTATTCCCTATGCTTTATCTTATACTGAGAGAATATTCTTTATTGAATTGATTGGGATCGATTTATTGTGGCAGTACATTCATGTTGATACATTATTATTGAGAGTTTTATGTTGATGTTATATCCATTACTTCTGATTGTATATTGTGACCCCACTGTTCATTGGACATTATGGCAATTGTTCTCATTGGCTATCACAATATCTCATTTCTTATGATTGGCTATCATATTTTTATTCATGGATTCATATTCTTTTATGATCACCGATACCAGTGTTGGAGATGGGAATTTACTTGCTGAATTTTCGTAACTCATTCCATCTTACTTACCATTTTTCAGGTAGTGATGCTACAAGACCCTAGTAGGAGTCTGAGAGCATAGGAGGACATTTTGAGGAAATGTACTAGTCTATGATGCAGTCCTCCCATGTATTCATCACCCACGGGTGCTGGTTATGTCTTGTTCTTATTTTGACTATTATAGAACCATATTATGTATTGAACAGACTTCTGGTGATTATTGTATTGAAAAGATTTCCGCTGATTATTGTTTTAAATTTTTAGTACATTGCACATTATTACTATGATACAGGAATGAAAAAAGTAGGGACGGCCTTAGGGTCGACCCCACGACACGAGATCCACATAGGGTGGGTTTCGGGTCATGACAAGAATAGACTAGATCATAAGTGGTTCATGGGAGATAAGACTAAGGTACTAATATTATCAATGTCCAAGTAGAGTCAGTCAGTAGATAGATTCTGACATGATAGATAGACTATTATATAAATTTTAACCTTTGATCTTTTACAGCGAGAAATTTTGGGAGATGATCAGGCTACTGTACTAGTAGTCGTAGGTATTTTTCTAGTTAGTTATGGCATAACCGCATGCTAGCTTTATGTATTGATTATGTTTTCCACATTCACTACTAGATTGATTTAGAAATTGAATTGCTAGTTGAACATAGAAACAAAACTCCTAGGTTATATGTTAACTGTTCAATTTCCACCAAAAGAATGATCGATGAGGGATATTATGCATGAAACAAGTAGAGTGAGTAACATAGATACACGATTATTAGTCAATCTAATACTCGTAGAATTTTAAAGACATTGAAGAGTTAAGTGATTTAATGATTGATAACTTCAAAGAGCAATAACAGATTTAAATGCTAAGATTTATAATCTTTAGAATGAACTGTATACTGTTATAGATATGAATGATTTCTTGATAAACGAGATAGAATGAATAGCGACTCTTGGAAGAGTCATTATCACTGAATGTTATACATTAGAGAAATCATTAGTAAAAGAATGATATACATAGAGTATAAGAAGTACAGATCATAAGTGTACAATTATTAGCTGATCTGAGGAAGAAATTGATGATTTAAAAACAATTAAATGATTTGTGACTTCTAGAAGATGAAAGCAAGTTAAGAGACTAAGAGTTAACTAGTTGTTGGAAAGAGACTGTGTTTTGATAGAAGTGATGATTCTTAAACAACGAAGGTGAGCAAGTGAATAGTGATCTTAAGAATAGTAGTATACGTAAAGGTAAATGATAAGAATTCTCGAGTTTTGACACTGAAAGTACTAAAGGAGGTTCCGATAAATGATATAGACAAATGAACGAGGCTTGAATAGAAGATAGTAGTTATACTTAAGAAAACTTGGAAAGAATCATAGTGATATTAAAATTAGTAATCCTTGATGATTATTCTATCTTATACAAACATGTACTTGATATCTATTGAGTAACAGTTTGATGATTGTTATATATTGGGGGAACTGTTGAGAATTGGATTACTATATCTAGACTATGGACTTGATGTTTATGGTTAAATGATTGTCCTATATTGCGAGAATTAGTGAGAGTTGAATTACGTTCTGTAATGAATGAGGAAAACAGTTAGTGAGCATTGAAAGATAGAAGGTAACATAGAGTTGGAAAATGTGTCAGTTTGAAAAGCAGTGAATTTAATATTAATATCTAAATGGAATGGAAATACCCTGGAAAGGTTAGTATAATTAATAGTAACATCTAGACAGAGGAGTAACACCTTGAAAGGCAGTATTTGTGACGGTTAACATCTAAGGAAAATACTTATACACTGAAAGGCAACAGATGTAGAAATGGATTAAGAGATAAGAGATGGTCTGAAGGAACCTTAGTAGATAAGTATATGAGGAGTTGATATCTTAAATAGATGATGACGTATCAGAAATATGAAAAGTCTTGAGTAAGTTATAGATAAATCGTGATAAGGTAAAAGATGAGTAGAGTTTTGAAGACATTTACTAAATAAGTAAGACTGTTAGAATTTGACATTTTGGAATGTAATGATGTTGAAAAAGAGGCTAGTATATGATGAGTAAGTGTTAGAAAAGATTTGATAAATCTTAGAAATGATCCGAGTAGTAGATTTGATATTAATAAAGGATGGTACTCTGTCAAGCTAAGTGAAAGTAAGTAACAAATAACCCGAGTAACCTTTAGGAATTTATGAGATCTAAATGATGGTAAAAGACTGAAAGTGCAGTAAATCATTTAGAGAGAATTGTGAAATAAAATTATATATGAAATCGTAGAACCTACTAGAAGAATCCTTATAAGTATAAAAGAAAGTTAAAGATCAGTGAACAGTAAGGAATTATGAACTGTATCAGTTTTAGACAACTTATACTATTTTGATAGAATCTCAGACAAGATGTACCAGGTGATTATATGACCCAAAAAAGACACAAAGTATATAGAAACTCCCAGTATGGTTACAAGAAAGTCTCTAAAGAAAGGAGTTAGGTAAATAATGAGTATGGAAAAATGTAATGTTTGATAGAGAACAGAATGTAATGCAAGATAAGATATACCCAAGATCAGTGTTAGAATTTATATAGAAATATAAGACAGTATGAAAGAGAATAGAGTACATAACTAAAAGTAGTAATTTCAAAACGAGATTCAAGTGGAATAGTAAAGACTGATGAAAACAAGTATAGAGTTTTCTAGATTATGAGCGTTTGAGTTTTGCGGACAAAACTCAATTTAAGGGGGATAGAATGTAACACCCTAACCCAGAATATGACACGTAAACTGAGATAGGTCGGGTCGAGTAGTGTAATACTAGTTGTAACCGAACATGAATTTCGAATGAAATAGAATAATTCCAATTATGTCTAAAAGAGTCAAATAACAATATCGAGATTTGACCAAGCCATGAGTATAGTACTAAAAGTGAACTGAGACCGACATAGACCAAGAATAGTGGACCCTAAAATATACCAAACTATTACGAATGAGTAGTATACAGTAAATGGGTCCGAATACCAAAGTAAATAGTAGAAGTCATGATCTCAGGGAATTACGAGATTAGGACAAGACAAGTATGAGTAGACCGAGCCGATAAATATAATACCAAAATAAACCCGAGCTATCATAGTGAGTTATGTACAGTAATAGGCACACAGTTCAAGATGAATAGCGAGATTCAGAAATATAGTGAAATATGATATTTAAATATACGAGAAGTAGTTACAAGTAACCCTGAGAACCCAAGACCACTGTATGAGAAACTCAGATAGTACGAAGAGTTGTGCATGTATACCCATGTGTGCCTCAAAGTACATGCACAATATAATTGTACGTAAATATATTAAGATATATACATATATATATATAAGTATATATATATATATATATGTGTGTATGTATATAGAATATATATATATGTATAAATATATGTAAAACTAAATGTATATATATAGATATAATTATAATATAAGAAATAAAAGATATATGTTATAATATATATATATATATATATATATACAAGCAGCATGCAAAGTGCATGCATGTGAGTGTGTGATTAGGGTGTCGGTAAATGTGTGTGTGTTGGGGTGTGTGTAATGTGTGTTTTGTATATTATATATTATGTAACACCCTGACCCGATTAAATGGAAATTAGGTCACTAATTATTAATTAGTGACCTTAAAAAGAATGATTAAGAACTTTAAACGGGAAATAGATAACGATTTCAAAATATCCCGAGACCTTAAAAATCAAGGTCGACTTCCGGGGAAAATAAAATATGACCACGATTTATGAAGTCGGTACATGAAGACTGAATAATTAATTTTAAAATCACAAAGTGAAAATAATGCAAAAAGTTAAATAATAATAAATTAATAGCCTAGTAAGGCACAAAGGAGAAAGTAGCAAAGATAGAACTAAAATGTGAGGCCAAGGGGTTTTGAACCCTTGACCCAAAATAGGCAAAGTCTTAACCACCCAAAAAGTTCCCACTTAGACTGCCCACCTAATTGTGTCTCATTTTGCACATTATATGTATATATATGTATGAAGTGACAAGGCCCCACCTCCCAAATTGGCCAATGGCCTTTCATGCACCAAAAGAAATATTTTTAAAAACAAAAAAATTATTTAAAGTGTAGACATATCTGTGTGGCGTGTGAAGTGAAGGGAATCAGAAAATTAGGTTTGTGAGTGTGTGTGTTCAGACTTGTAGAGAGAGAAAGTTAGAGAGAGAGTGAAAAAGAAGGAGGAGAAGAAAAAGAGCTCCTTGCATGGCTGCCTAAACTGAAGGAGACCCCAAATCCAAACCAATTTGAGCTTAGAAGAAGGAAGAGAGCACTGTTTGGAGGTATAAAACACAAAACTACCCATTTTCTCTCTCTAGAAATTCTCATATTTACAAACTGCTTAGGCCTTTTTAAATGCATGCATGACATTAGGGTTTAGAAACTTGAATAAAGCACGATGATTAGACCCTAAAACAGCCAAAGACACCAAAAATAGTGCACATTCGCCATTAAAGTACCTTCACAACAGCAGGTTTGAGACCACCGAGACCAAACCAAGTTTGGTTGATCAAGTCTTAAACTAGACTCTTCTAGCATTTCAAAAACGTAAAGCCGCGACCCAAAACCTCAAATTTAGGCCCCAAAAAACCTAGTTGCAGCCACGGTTCAAAAGATTCGACCCTTAAAAATGCACACCGAACCTTATTTTTAGAATGTAGATCGAAGCTCCATAATCTAAGGAGCAAAAGAAGCCAAACCTCACTGATTTTGGTGGAAAAATGAGCATTTCCTAGGGAGATATTCAGAATGGCCATGGGTGTTGGAACGATCTTTCTAGCTCAATCCAAAGCTCAAAATCAATGCCAAACCTCATCTTGAAGTTCCAGGAACCTGTTGGGGCCAAAAACAGAAAGATTTAGTGACTGAAATCTCACAAAATTGAAGACATTTAAAATCGGGAATTAGGGCAACATGGGGGAAGAAGAGAGGAAGAAGATGAACAGTGCGAGGCTTGGTTCGGGTCGGTTCGGGTTCGAGTTCGGGTCGGGACTTGACCCATTGCATAAATGGGTTTAAGTGAAACTACGCCGTTTTGCTTTAGAAGATTTTAAATTTTAAAATGTAGGGCTAACATCATCATGATGTTAGCATTACGCATTGAACCAGTTGGTTCAGTGAACTAGTGGACCGGTTCAGTTACAAATCAACTGAACCCTTTGGTTTATTTTAAAAGTTTTAAAGAATTGCAATTGAACCCCCACTATTTGGGAAAATTTTACTAAGGCCCAAAGTCTTAAAGAATTATTTTAAATAAGCCCCTGGAAAAATAAATAATTAATAAAATAATTTATTTAATTATTTTATTAATTGGATAAAATTACTATTTTACCCTTAGACACAAAATGAGTCAAACGAAGTCCAAATAAAATAAATGAATAGTATATTTTGACTATCTTTGACATTTTGGACCCAATGGTAGGGTTCGTTTCACGAGATGGGACTCCAAAAAATTAAGACGCGTTAAAGCATAAATTACTAAATCGCCCCTAATATGCCCAATGTCCAAATAAGACAAGTTATTTGTGTATTCTTATTATCTTGGACCTTCTGAGACCAACGGTGAGGTCAGTGTTGCAAGACGGCGCCCTGAAAATAAAGACACATAAAAATATAAAATGACCAAACTACCCCAAGTGCCCCTAAAGCTAAATAAAAATTCGAGAAGGTCTAAATCAACTTTCTTTGACATTTCTGTCACACCCTGAAATTCTACAAACCCGAGGCGTGACTGACGAGACAGAAAATAAAATAAATTAAAGGACAAAGGTAAATAAATTCACTAAGCAAGCATCCATTCCCATCAATACATACGATAACATAAAATACATTGCACAACTGCATTGTTCATAGGTCATTCAGGCTTAAGCCCTTACATTACAAAATACAAGTCCCATGGACCAAAAATATATCACGTGCTTCACCCTATCAGGGTATCACAGAGTCTAAAGTGGCTGGAGGATCCTCATCTGAAAAATGTTGCCCACGAATGGGTCAGCTCAACTGCTGGTATGATGAAATGCTAATGCAAGAAATAAAGCTAAGGCATGGCATGTGCAAAGTGTACATTTATATCTAAACGACATTCAAAGCATCGCAGTAATATATATGAATGGTATGCGTGACGCACCCATGCACAACTCTATGCCATGTAATACCCCGACCCAGGATACGGCACAAATATCGAGGTAAGTCGATACAATAATAAAACCCGAACTGTTTTAAGTTTATGTTGCATAATTAAATGGATATGTATATATGAATATATATGCATAATAATGTATTAAAGTGATCTTATGAATATATATATATATATATAAATATGTATACGGCCATATAAACATATATATGGTAGATTGAGTAATATATGTAAATATATATATAAAAAAATTGTGAACAAAAATGTAAGGTGTGTGTGTGTCATGTGAGCATTGCATTGTAAGGAAGGTGGCAAAGCCACCGATTAGAAAATCAGCAAGAGAGGGCTAGGGTGCAACGTGTGAGGAGGAGAGGAGAGAGAGAAATAGGTGTGAGGTGTCTTGTGTGCATGGGTATGCTGCCACCGCAGTTACAGGTGGCAAGGGCCACCGATTGGGGGTCGGTTAAGGGAATAAAGAAGGAATTTGAAGAGAGAGAAAATAGAATCGCAAGAATTGGAAGGAGAGAAAAGAACCAGACGTAGAGATAGAGAGAGAACTGAAACTTGAGGTACAGGAGTTGGCTGAGAACAGGTAAACTACTGCGCCTTCACTCTCTAATTTTACTTCATATGATAATAGAATTGATTACTGAAATAGCAGGACTTGAAACAAAGAAGGAAAAAAAAACAAGAAAAATAGAACTGGGTTTCGGTTAGAAAAATTGATTAAACATAGGTGAACCCAAGTGGAAAATTGAACCATAATATGAATAGGAAATTACCCCAGGATCTCAAAACACTTTGAATCAGTTTAAATGGTCAAGAAATGGCCATTCTATGGCCAGTTATTCCCTCACCGGTGCAACGCCAGAAACTGGGAATGGGTGTTGGAAAACCGCTGACATGGAGAGCCAAATTTAGTCCTCAAACGTTTCTTTAAATCCCAGATTTCATTTGGAACGAAAATAGTAGGAAACGGACGTGAAATCAGTGAGATCCGTAAAGAATTTTACTGTTCCGACGATAATGGCCGGAAAACCCACCGGAGAAGACGACCGGATTATCAGGGGCTTCTTCAGGTCAGGATGAGACCGGGTCTGGGTCGGGTTGAGATCCGACCGACTGCAATACAGGTACCAACACTGTGTCGTTTTGTTTTAAAATTAAAAGGGATTGGGCTTGTTTGGACACGGACATAGTAAATCAAATTGGGTTTTTGGGGTTATCTAAAACGTGGATAAGGTAGATAAGAGAATATCTCAATCCGGTTCTCTGATTTGAACTGAACCGGTTGGTTCAGGAAATAGGCAGACCGGTTTAGGGTTTCTGGTCGTGAACCAACTGGTTCAGACCGCAACTCTGCATAATTACACTTTGACCCTGAAAGTTGTAGGTAATTCCACTAAGGCCCAACAAGAAAATGTTAATTTTACAAGAATAACCCTACCTTAATTACGAGTCAAACGAGGTCCAAACAAGGTAAATGATTAGTCGATTTTTATTATCTCGGATGCTCTGAGTCCAATGGTGAGGTCCGTTTCATGAGACGGAGTCCCGAAAAGTTACGACTTGTAAAAATAACCAAAATACCCCTGCTTCATAGGTGAGTCAAATGGACTCCGATTGAATTAAAGAACTAGTGAATTTTTATTATTCCGAACCCTATGGACTCAATGGTGAAGTCTAAATTGGCATTAGAGATACTTAAGATGACTGAGACGTAAGATTGATGAATAAACATTTATTCTGAAACACTGTTTATTGATATATAGGGAACTTGAAGGGGAAAGGCCCACTCACGAATTTCTAAGCTAAGATTTCATTAGAGGTAAGTAGATACCTTTTCTCTTCCATATGGTGTTATCAAGCCAAGTTCATTCTTTTACTGCCAAACTTGTACTCCTGAGCGTATCTGATGTTATTGTCTCCACAATGTGATATTGTTCTATCTGGTGGACATTGATTTATTGTTGTACCATTGTTATCATGTTGAACCGTGCTTTGAAATGCCTATTGTTATGTTTCCATTGAATTTATGATATTCCATTTTTATATACTCCTATGGAATCATTTATGATCATGAAATGTTTATGTATATTGGATTTGTGCTCAGTCACAATATCCATCCGATGCTTTTAAATACACTGAAGACCTTCGGGTCGAGTCCATGAACGGACATATGGCCATACACTGGAATGCACTGAAGGGGGTAAACCGGGCCCCCAAGGACCGAGGGCGTGCTAAGCCCTGACATAGAATAAAAGCATCTCTTACACGATTGCTCGACTATAATTGTTGAATTACATTATTCTTGTGATTATCTTGTATTGGGAGATATTCCTTTATTGATTTATTGTGATCAATTATAATGGCAGTACTTTCTTGTTATTGTATTATCGTCGAGAATTCCAGGACATTGTCATGCCATTCCTACTGATTACACATTGTGATCCCACTGTTCATTTACCATCATGACAATTGTTCCCATTGGCTATTATAGCATCTTATTTTTATGATTGGCTATCATATTCTTATTCTTGGATTCATATTCTTTTATGATCCTCGATACTAGTGTCGGAGATCTGTATTTATTTGCTGGGCTCTTGTAGCTCATTCCACCCTACTTACCCTTTTTCAGGTAATGACACCGCAAGACCCCAATAGGAGTCTGGAAGCATAGGAGGATATTTTGAAGAATTGTATCAGACTATGTTTTAATTCTCCCATGTATTCACCACCCACGGGTGCTGGTTATGTTTAGTTTTGACTCGGTACTGTAAAACCATATGATGTATGTTAAGACTTCCGCTGACTACTGTAGTGATAAACTTCCATTGTTATTGTTTTAAGAGTTTAGTACTTTGCATATTAGTACTATGATACAGGAATGGAAAAAGTAGGGACGGCCTTAGGGTCGGCCCCGTGACACGAAATTCGCATAGGGTGGGTTTCGAGTCGTGACATGCCACAACCCATGTCTCGTTTACGGGTACTCCCCGATGGCACGGAGTACCAATGCAATGGCCAATTTTGGGTTTTTCACCACAGGATCTACACCCTCATAATGCAAAGCACCACGTGTTTACCCACGCCATGTTCTCAAAGAATTCATCATATGCCAATATGCCAATGCAATCTCAATGAAACATGGTTTCCACAATATAACATGCTCGAGACAATAATACATAAATCACCAGCTGATTCCACATGCAAGCATATCTCATATAATCAACTTGAACACATGTCATGATTCACGTTCATCATTCACTAAATTCTCATAAAGTACAAGTAACATGTAAGCATGTGAACAACCAATTCCAATCATCAAGTGAACACATTCCATATAAACACATAAGTCATTCCAATCATTCACAGAACATTCCTAACTTAACTTCATTTCTAACATTAGCAAAACACCATACCTGTCGGGTAGTCTCAACCCTAGAAGATTGTGTACGACACGTAACTGAACTGGTCAATGAAAATGCAGAAGATCAGATCGCCCTCTCCTGTCCTGTCAGTGTCCCTAAAAGCATAAATTACAACTCAGTCTATTGTTATTTGAATTTATGCTATTCATCAAATTTTATGTCTTTAATTCATAGGTTTCTATTCTGCTAAATTAAACTCTGCCATTTAGCCTAGGACATCGAAGAAAATAAGTTTAGGTTCTCGTAGAACTCAATTCGGACATCGGGGTGCAAAAGGGCAAAATAGTCATTTTACACTTTTCATGGGTCCTCACATTTCAGTGACCTCTTTTCATAAATCAGACTCCACTGGTTGAGTCCGGAATGCTCGAGATAATAAAGTTTCACTACTTGTTTACTTAATTCGGAGTTCGTTTGATTGTACTTCAATTCAGGGGCATTTTGGTAATTTTATAGGTTACTACGGGTCTTTTATTTTTTGAGACTCTGTCTCTTAAAATGGACCTCACCATTGGTCTCAGAATGGTCGAGATAGTCAAAATACACTAATGACTTGTCTCATTTGGACTCCTAGATTAATTTAGAATATTTAATTAATTAAATTAATTAATTAATTAATTTAATTAATATATTATTCATGAGGGGTCAAACATAATTAATCAAAGTTCTGTGGGTCAAAATCAGATTTTCTAAAGTTCTGGGGTCAAGTTCAATTTCTAAAAGTTTAGGGTTCAATTTGAAATTTCCAAATTTCCTTATTCTCAATTCGGTTACCCAAACAGGGATTAATCCAGAACAGGGATCCTATCCCTGTTCCTATTTCAATTCAAATTTTTTAATTTCTTAAGTCCGTAACCAAACAGACCCAATTGGTTTTTAATTTAAAACCCTAGACCGACACGTGGCAGGGGCGGACCGCCCGAACCCGACCCGAACCCGGACCCGGACCCGGACCCGAACAGTGCCCCTTCTTCCCCGATTTCCCGGTGAGTCTCCGGTAGGGTTCCGGCGCCTTCTCCAGCGCCGGCGACTGGTCTTCGATGAGATTTTCAATGTTTCAAAATGCGATTCTCTCCGTTTTCTCCCAAGGATTCCATATCTAGGATCGGTTTTGGATTCAACCCATTAGATTTTCACGAAATAGAGGGTCAACCCCTCGGTCAAAACTCTGGTCGACCCTATTCTTTCATTTTCGTGACTCCTCGGTCACGGTTTATGTCACGACCCGAAACCCTTCCTATGCGGATCTCGTGTCGCGGGGCCGACCCGAAGGCCGTCCCTACTTTTTCCATTCCTGTATCATAGTACTAATATGCAATGTACTAAAATTTTTAAACAATGAACAGCAGGAGGTCTTTATCAATTACAGTAATCCAGCGGAAGTCTTTTAAATAATTTAAACTAGTGGAAGTCTATTAAATACATGACATAGTTCTACATAAGATAAAATGAGAACTAAACGTAACCAGCACCCGGGGGTGGTGAATACATGGGAGAACTAACATAGACTGATACCGTACTTCAAAATGTCCCCCTACGCTCTCAGACTCCTACTGGGGTCTCGCAGCGTCATCACCTGAAATGGGGGTAAGTGGGGTGGAATGAGCTACAAAGCTCAGTAAGTAAATGCAAATCTCCAACACTGGTATCGATGATCAATGAATCCATGAATAAGATTATGATAGCCAATCATAAGAATAAGATGCTGTGATAGCCAATGGAAACGATTGCCACGAGGGCCAATGGAAACTATTGCCACGAGGGCCAATGAACAGTAATCACAATACACAATCAAGGAGTATTGGGTATAATATCAATATGAAGGAATTCAATGATAATATAACAACAATGAAGTACTGCCACAATGAACCGATCACAATCAAACCAATCAATGCAAGTCCTTCACGACTTGAAGAATCATAAGGAATAGTGCCATTCAACAATCAAGTTCTGTCAGTCATAAGAGATGCTTTTATTCTGTAACATGCCAGTGAAATTGCGAATGAAATGCCAATGGAAATGTAATGAAATGCCAATGATCATGCCAGTCAATTGCCGGTGGAAAGCCTTCGAGGAATTCATTCCTGCCACCTGTCCATTCATGGACTTGACCCTTAGGTCTCCAGTCAATACAGAAGCATCGGATGGATATTGTGACTGAGCACAAATCCGGTATTCATAACATATCATGATCATTCGTGATTCCATAGAAGTATAAAATGGAATATCATAGATTCAATGAAAGTATAACAGTACGCCTTTCAAGGCATAGTTCAACATGATAATAATGATACAACAGTTAATCAATGTCCACAAGATAGAACAATATCACATTGTGGATAGCAATAACATGAGGTACTTTCAAGGCACAGTGAAACATGATAACAATGATACATCAGTCAATCAAATGTCCACAAGATAGAAAATATCGAATTGTGGATGCAGAGATATCAATACATTCAAGAGTACGAGTTCGCAGTAAAAGAATGAACTTGGCTTGTGGAAACACCACATGTAAGAGAGAGTGATCCACTTACCTCTATCGTGATCAGAAATTCAGGAATCCGTGAGTGTACCTTTGCCTTTCGAGTTCCCTATATATCAGTGAATACGTTTTAGAATAAATGCTATTCATCAAATTTTATGCCTTTCTATGATAAGTATTTCAAATAATAATTTAGACTTTACCATTGTGTCCGGAATACCGAAGAAAGTCGGTTTAGGCTTTCGTGGAATTCCATTTGGACTTTTGTACTAAAAAGGGTAAAATGGTCATTTTGCACTTTTACGTTATTTTATCCTTCGGGGTCCTGTCTCGTAAAACGGACCCCACCATTGGACTCAGAACGTCCGACATAATAAATTTTGACTATTCATTTACCCCGTTTGGACTTCGTTTGACCCACATTTGAAATAGGGGTATTTTTGTAAAATTAATATTTTATTAATTTCCTGTTTGGGCCTTAGTGGGATTTCTTAAAACATTTGGGGTCAAAATGAAATTTCCCTAAGTTTCGGTCTGAACCAGTGGGCTCACGGCTAGGAACCCTAAACCGGTTTGGTTCTTCACTGAACCAAACGGTTCAGTCTATTTTAGAGAACCGGATTCCAATATCCTGGTTCTTACCTTATCCTTGGTTCAGGTTAAACCCAAACCTAATTTCCATTTATTATCCTTGCAACCAAACAGCCCAAAATCCATTTAAATTCAAAATCCAAACGACACAGTTTCATGCCCATTTCATATCCGGTCGGGTACCGACCCGATCCGAACCCGGACCCGTTCAGTTTTGACCCGATAGCCCCCACGACTTTTCGGTCGTCTTCCCCACCACTCCGGTAGGGTTCCGGTGGTGAACAGTCGTCTTCTCCGGCGACTGTCACCAATTTCTGATCATTTTTCAACCCGTTTTAAATGCTATTTTATTCCCCTTTCCTCAAGGACCTCAACCATACCCTTTATTTCCATTAAACCCCTTCTAATCCCCACGAATAGGGGTCCAAATGTCTGCGGCCAAGTCATATTTCTCATTTTCATGGCTGTTTCCTCTCGGTTTTAAACCCATTTCGATCCTAAAGTGTTTCTGTACTTTATAGCAACATTTTTACAAACTAAATGCAAAGTTTTAAACGTAAAATCAATAAAACCCAGATTATCCTCCGAATCCTGCAACTCGGATTTTCTCCCTCATTTGTGAACCAAATGAGGTGCGGTTTGTTCCTATCAACTCCATTTTTCATGCTTGTTTAGACCCTACATTCAAAATAATTCGAATCATGCTATAAAACTTTGAAACAGAAGCAGTGGCTCACCTTGGTTTTCTTGTTTGCTCACGGTGACCCCTTCAAGCCCTTCTGTTTCTGAATCAATCTTTCTCTCTTCTTCTCCCCTTCAGTTCCTGACTTTTCCTTTGATTTCTTTTTCTCCCGAGAGTGAGAGACCACATGCATCTAATAAGCCTTTCCTTTCTCTCTCTCTCTCTCTCGCTCTCTCTCTGTGGTCAGACCTCACCATGCCCTGTGACCTTCTTACACACTCCAACACCTGCTTCTGCCACCACCACTCCCTATTGAGTGTTAGACACTCAAGTTATTACATACACACATACAACCATCCACACACACCCTTGATACATACATATATATATATATATATATATATATTCACCCACTCACACACACTTGCACGGCTGATAACAGCCTTTGCCCACTTTTCTTTTCTTTCCCCTTTTTATTTTAATTTAATATACACACACATATATATATATATATATTATAATACATTATATAATATATATGTACATGTATAGCCCATAATTATACATATTTTATACGTACCTATACGCCCATTATATACGTATATACTTAAACTCTGGGCATGTATGCATACACTAATTTTTGGTGTACTACGTGTCTGTGAAACATGGGCATGCATGAAAATACGTGCGTGCACGTTTTACGATGCAATGTCCCGGGGTGCTCGGGTGTTGCCCGGCACGATTTATACATTCAATCATTTTCCATTTCCAGTCATTCATTTCCGTGAAATACCATGATATATATTTCTTACCGTTCAAGTTACATAGTTTAATCGACCTATCTCGGTATACGTGACGTATCCCAGGGTCGGGATATTACAGTTTAACCCTCACTTTCATCCTAAAGTATTTCTGCACCTCCTAGGGTTCATTCCCTATCATTTAAACTAAGTTTTTCACATAAAATCACAAGACCCATTTCTTATTCCCGAGACCTGCAACTCAAGTTTTCTATCTCATTTCTTAACCATTTTCTTTCATTCTTTTTGCAAAATAAACCCTACAACATGCTCTCTAAGATCATATACATTAAACTAATTATCATGCTTAGAAAAAAATCAAAATAGAATGGTCACTTACGGTTTTCTCTTAGGTTTCTCTCTCTAGCCGTGTCCTCTTTCACCCTCTGGTTCCAAGCTTGTATCAAGCTCCAAAACCTCCCTTCCAGAACTCTCTTTCCCTCTCTCGCTCTCTGCTTTCTTTCCTTCTCTTCTCCCAACCGAGACCAACACATATACCTAACACACCACTGTCACATGTCTTTCTCTCTCACAAGCCCCTTTTCTTGACTTCTCCCCCTCTTTTCAGCCACCTTTCTTCTTCCCCCCATGCAGCTTTGCATTTAATGCAAAGCTGCCCTATACACCCTACATATATATATATATATATATATCAATCATCACACATTAGACACACACACTAAACACACACACACTTAGCCGACACCTCACACACACACTCTCTAGGTCACACACACACACACACCCATCCGGTTTCACCCACACACAGTGCACACATACACTGTTCTATACATATACATATCCACATATACTTACACATATTGCATCCCACACATATATATATATGCCACACATATATATAATCCATACACATTAAAATTTATAATAATAATAATAATAATAAAAATTTAATAACCAAGAATAATAATAAAAAAAAAAATTTTCATGTCATAACAATTTCGAATCCAATGGTGAGGTCCAAATTACTAAAATGGGTACCGAGAAATAAGCCACGTGAAAAATAAAAATTTATTAAGTCACCATAAGTAGACCGATAAGACCAATCCTAGGAAATTAGGATACGTTGGACCAAAAATTAAATGAAACAGCATTAATAGGTAATAATTTAAATTAAATTTGAAGTTGATGAGTTCCCTATAATTTTCTTAGGAGCTACAGAGGGAAGGGAAAGGTCAACCAGTAGTACAAATCCGCGGGATCAAGGTGAGTAATCTTGTACTTTGAAGTGGAGGTTTTAATCTCCATGGATTCTGAAGAAGTTAAGTTCAAATATTCTGAAGAGTTTTATATCTGCTATATTTCAAATTTAAACTCTTGTATTTATATGCTTTATATTCCAACGTTTTATCGTAACCATTTATAAATTCTAACATGCCATGCAAATTTACTTCCTGACATTCTGACAAATGATACGCTTATTTTTTGCATGTCCATGTTATTGTCTGTTTTATTAAATGCCTCTTAAATTAAATGTTTTTGTTCTGTCCATGCTTTAATAAATTACTGTGCATCGTGATTTAAATTCCTGAAGCTCTTATGTCAAATATTTCAACTATTGTCTTCCAAATATTTAAAAGCCCTGTTAAATTGTCCGTGTTTTGAATACACATGAAAATTCATTCTCCTATTGAAGCCATGTTTTAATTATACATGAAAAACAATTATTGAAGAAGCCATTTTTAAATGCTCATAAAAAGCATTTCATGAAGAACTCATGTTTTTATAAGATAATTGTGCATAAGCACCAAGTAATGATATTGGGATTCCTTCGAAACTCAATTGACATGAAGAATGCCCGATAGCAGGATTTGATCCCCCAGGCATGAGATATCTCCACGAGAAGTAAAAACATGGAATCTGGTTCGAAACAGATTTCCACCTAATCAAAGTGAAAAGATGACAATGTTTTCAGAAATGGTAGCTGGTTTTTTAGACCCCCATTTATCTGAATTGGGTTTTCACATAACCCCATGCATTAAGGAAGAAGAAGTTTGCATCCTCCTATTTTCATGGAAATGATTCCAAATTATTTCTTTGGTTTTCAAATGGCCACTCTGCACATGTTTATAAATTTTGTTGCATATTAAATGCCTTATTGAATGCTTTAAAAATGCAGCATGCTACGTAATTTGAAGATTCTTGTATTTTGTAATTATTGAAGTACGTGCCTAGCTTGAATGCCTTGTATGCTTCACGCTATCCTTTTGAAGAATTTTGTTTCTATATTTGAAGTATATGTACAACTGGTAGTGTATATTTATATGAACCTTCTCTTATAACTAACCCACTACCAGTTGAAACCCATGACAAAATACTGGAATTACTCATTGGACTTTTTAAAGCTCACCCCATTCCCCAACATTTTTCAGGTACTGATGATGATTGGGAGCTTTGCCCAATTTAAGGACTGGCGATTAGAAGCTCCACTATAATTAAGGACTTTTGGAATATTAGGACCCATAATTGGTCAATTTTGTTGCAATAATTTTTGGACGATTATGTATTTAAGCTCCGAGGGGCAAACGGATATGTATTATGAAAAACTTTAAATTTTTAGTATGCTCTGAATATATGTTAATTATTTACCGCTCCGAAGAAGAAGAAGAAGCGATGGTACCGAGCGGGCGTGCAAAACGAAAAAGTTTTTCACGCTTCCGCAATTTTCCAGTTCTGACCCTATCGCACAGCCGTTCGGCGCTGTTGCTCACGTGAAGCTTGACCTCGACGGCCCCCGGGTCGAAGGGTGGCGGTCGCGATACGAGATCTGCACAGGGTGGATTTCGGATCGTGACATATTATATATATATATATATACAAATATCTGAACTAAACTAAAGAAAGGAAAGAAAACAAAAAAAGAAAAGAAAAGATCGAGAAAAGTAGTCAAGGAAAGGGGCTGTAGAAGTGGGAGGAAGAGAGAGAGAGTAGAGAGAGAAACCGAGGGAGGAAGAATGAAGGGCGGTGTATTGCTCTTCTCTCTCTCTCTCTCTATATATATATATATACATATGCGTAGATTGAGTTAAAATAGGAAGAAAGCAGAAGGAGAAAAGAAGAGGAAATAAGAGGAGAAATCTGTCACGACCCGAAACCCACCCTATGCAGATTACCGGATCGCGACCGCCACCCTCAGGCCCGGGGACCTTAGGGCGAAGGCTCACATAAGCAGCGGTATCGAATAGATGTGCGACACGTGTTTTGCGGAAGCGTGAAAAACTTTTTCTTTTCTTTTCTTATTTTTAAATTACGCACATCCGTCCGGTACTGCCGCTCTTTACATAGCATACATGATTTATCATTCAGAGTATAACTAAAAGCTTAAAGACTTTATAAATACAATACATGTTCAGTTATCCCATAGGGCTTAATACATAACAGTGTACCGTCTCACTAATACAAAAGTGATTAACTTAAAACTTTATAAGTCTTTCCAAAAAGATTGCCAGTCCTGCAATAGCTGCTTACACTCTTCACAAAATGGGTAAGCTCTAACATCAACCTCTTCACATTAAGACTACTATTAGTCACCTGAAAGGGGGGTCTGAACAAAGTCCGGGTAAGCTAATCTAAGCTTGTGAGCAATTTCAGTATTCGTCATGGGGTTTCAATTAGCAGTGTTTTTAGTACATAAGAGTTTGTAAAACATTCACCGCCAATTGCTCATATACTTGAACATAGAACATATGCATTTCTTAAAACAGATAACTTTGAAACATTTAAAGTATTCAAGCTAAACTCGTACTTCGTCGAATAGAGTATATAACTCAAAACATATGCATTTCATAAAATAGATAGCTTTGAAACATTTAATTATTCAGGCTGTACTTATACATATGAACTTCAAAACATATAACATAACATGTATTCCTTAAATAGAGTATATAAAACTCAAACATATGCATAGTAAAAACGGGGGTAAAAACCTGCTTCTATTCTCAAAACATAACATCTTATCACTTCTCTTAGTGGAATCTGTTTCGAACCAGACTCCCATATTATGTATAAATGGAGATATCTCATTACCTAGGGAATTAGATCCTTCTACCGGGCAGTTCACATGACAGGTCAATGAGTTCCGAAGAAACCCAAAATTCTGACTATGTGGTTTTTGACAGGTCAATGAGTCCCGAAGAAACCCAAAATACTACCTGTGAGCTTATGCACCATTTATCTTACATTTTAAAATACATTTAACACATGAGTATGTCAAATAGATATTTCTCGTGAGCACTTTAAAACATAACATTCGTAACTTTGTGATAATCATCCGTATACTTGAAATAGGCAAACTCAGAATATTTAACAAGATTTGTATTTTAACTTAGACATGCTGAAAACACATTTTTAAGAAAACTGTGAAGAAAACATTTATTGAGCATGTCACAATAGGATTTATAAGAACAGAAATAATTTAAAACTGAAATCATGTAATATACTGAATTTGGAATTCAAATACCTTGTATCTTTTGAACTTAAAAACCTTTTCAAATCCATGGAGTTAAATCTCCACTTCAAATACAGGGTTACTCACCTTATTCTCCTGGGATGGCTCTATATAGGTGCCTTCCCTTTTACCTTCCTCAACCTATCATAATTTATGAAAGATCGCATAAATCTCATATATACTTTAATAAACTTAAAATCTTACCCATATCTAGACTGTGCAAGACTAATTCTTAAACCAGTCTAACTTATAATTATATCATAGTCTAGCCATTTATGTACTAAATGATAATAGTATTACCTGAGACGCATCTCAGCTAAGGTTTCGTTGTTTTCGCGTTCTTCTTCTTCTTTAAGTTTTGCCTCAGCAAGTCTTCTTGCTGCTGCTTCTTCTACAGCTCGACCTATTGGAATAATTGGAGCCCAATGTATGAAGGGTGTGAAGGACTTAATGTAATACCCCAAAAATCCGACACGGCTTAGAGTGTACACCGACTTAATAAAAATAAATTACGTGACATAAATAATTTGAAATAGCTTAAAAATATAGTAAGCCATAACGGGATTTAATGCCTTAAAAATAAAATGGAATATGCTAAAAAAAATGGATAATCTAGTTAATCGAGCGAAATAAATTAAGTTAATGCCAAATTTACAATATGGAACTCATATGAAAATTAATTATGGAATTAATATGGATAAAAAAATAATATAGGCTCGGGAAATAGACGACTCGGTCAATTGATGCCAAATGGACGATACGGGGCAATATAAATAAATAATTATAAGAATAAAATATTAAATCCATACTGCAAAATAATTATGCAAATAAAATGAATATAAAATAAATTAGTGGAGACCCAAAGGCAGTAAAATATAATATATAATATATTTGTCACATAAAATATATAATAGATAATATATAAAAATATATTATATATTAAAGCTTCAAAGAAACTACTGGAAGTGTGTGACAAAAGGGGCGGCAAAATGAGGTTTATATATATAATGAAAAATCTGGAAGTTGCTAGAACGGTCAAAAAAAAAAAGGGGCAGCTTTTAGATATCTCAAGAAAAAGGGAGAAAAAGAGGAAGTCGGTGAGAACATAGCATGTAATATATATATATATATATATATATATACAGTAGCTTAGAGGGAATGCCTAGAAGCTTCCACATATATATGTGGGTGTGTAAGCCGTGCAGGAGTAGCAGTGGAAGTGCAGAGAGCTGAGACGGCAACCGTTCGGGAGAAATAGGCGAAGGTGCAGTCGAAGCAGGAGCGAGCGATATCTCTACAGAAAATTAGGGGGATCATGTTGGATTGTGTGTGTGGATGACGGTGCTGTAGTAGGAATTTTTGTATGTATATATGTGTGTGTTGTGTAGCAATACAGAGGAGGTTGTTGGAAGCAAGGAGAAGGGGCGGTACAGCAGATCGCTGTGTGTGTGTGTGTGTGCGTGTGATGACGAGATAGAAAGGGGTGATGTTGGTAGTGGCGCTGAAATTGGAGGAGCGCGACAGTGTCAGTTTGATTGGATTGGGAGGAAGGAAATTGTAGTGACAGTATCAGTTGGATTGAAAGTTGTACAGTGGTCCAATTGAGGTTGGGTGATGGAAATTGGAGGCAATTTCCTACCATTTGGGTTAGGTGTGATGAAAAGGAAACTGTTTCGGAGTGTGGAAATTCCCTCTTAGTTTTCACGTTGTAAATTTGAAAGGGAGCCTCTATTTCTAGATGTGTTGCTGTGGCTAATTGGGATCAGGCCAATGAGGTATGGTTGAGGTTTATTTGGTTACTGATTCACTTGTGGAACTCAAGGTGGTATATGTGTAGGAAGTTTGTGGAAATGGATGAGGATTTGAAACGATTGATGCTGTTGGGGTAGTTCAGAATTGTGTGTATGGATGTTGCGGTTTTGTGGCTCAGAATTGTGTATGACTGCTACTGGAGTTGCAATAGGGGCGCGATGACGATGTTGCGGCAGTAGTGGATAGGTTTTATGATGCATATGGGTGGCCACGAATTCTGCAATTCATGAAAAATTGTCTCTCTCTCTCTCTCTCTCTCTCAGATCAGTTGAAACAAATCCTGGGATTCCCTACAGTAGCCAATCAGAGAAACAAATATGAAACAATTTTAATAGGAGAGCTCAGCTCACTTTGGCAATTGAGGACTGCAAATTGAGCTTGTCTAAATTTCAATGGAGCTGCTGCGGCGGTAACGGTAGCAAGTTTATGGAATTCAAGATTAGGGAGTGGATTGGTTGATGGGGTTGAAGGACTTGCCCTCTCTTTATGTAGAGCAAGAATTTCCTGCGCATGAAGGTGCAATTTTGACATTGAAGTTCAGTCTTGCTGTGGGGAGCATTTCTGGCAGACATGTAGGGATATCCTGTGGAGGTTTTTGCTGTGCAGATGACCACTTTGTGATGAGCTACTTGGATACTTTGCTGGGAGTTTCAGTTTTGCCATTGATATTTCGTTGACATATGGGTTCTTCACAGTAGCAATGGCCAAGGACAGGATGACACTTGAGGATTGTTACATAGAGCTGCTCCCAGCATTACTGGAGGATTTGAATGAAGCCAAGCCTAAAGAGGTTGAGAAGGGAAAGTTCTTCAATATCTGATGGATGGGATGATAAAGGGACAGAATTTGTCAGGATCATCATCTGCTTGGGGGAAAAAGGCCGAAGAAGCTGATGAAACTGGATTTAAAATGGCTGGCTGACCCGATCAGCCTGCTGGTGTGTTTTCTTCAACTACTGAACCGTGGACTGAAGACCAACCTCAAACCGGAAACTATCAGACCATTTGTGAAGGGAGATAAACATATATTCAAGTGAGTAACTCGGACTCCTGACTTGGTGTATATTTTTTGTATACTATACTGCTTTATATGCTGAACTGTTTTATACACTGTACTGTTCTAATACTTATGTTTTAATGCATACTCTTTACACTGCATTACATATGGCATGATCCTATCCTGCTTTTTGATATCTCGTGTTCTGATTTTATTGGAGTCTGTTGTTCTAACTTGTCTACGCTATTGGAGTCTGATTCGTGTTCATCTTGTTATGTTGAGTCTTGGGCCCACGGGATTGAGTATATCAGTAGATGGATAGCTGGCTCTATGGGACGCCCAGAACTCAGCATTAGTTCAATCTTATTTGTTCCGCTCTGATACTGACCCCAAGCAGAGATGTGCTGCGGGGACGCGGGCCCTCCATGTGTGGGGGTGGGTGACTGACGGATTATCTTGTGCGGCATCCCACATTGCTGGGGAAGGTTCAGGCACTTTGAGCTATATCCGTTCTATTTGAGCTGTATCTGTTCTACTTGAGCTGCATTGTTCTATCTGAGTTACATTTGAGCATGCATATATATATATATATGAACTGGTTTTGAAACCCATGGCAGGAACCTATGTTACTCACTGAGCTTGTTTAAGCTCATTCCATTTATTTAACATTTTTCAGGATATATCTCTATTAGATTAGAAAGAGCAAGGACATGTCACTAGTGGACTGAGAGGCATTCCCAAGTGAGGATCTGATGGCAATAATATGTGGAGACTTGAATTTTAATGGATTGATCTTGACTATTCAGGTGAGCGTGATGATATAGTTGACTTTATTCATATATAATAGATGTGTAGGGACATGGCTCATGGTAATGGTATTTTGGAGGAACTTGATATGCTCTGTGTTTTATATTTGTTATAAATGTGCTCTGTGGTTAGAGTTATTAGCTGTTTGGTTATAGACTTGCTCTGTGGTATATACTTATGTGGTATAGAGTTGAGTAGCATTCCCGAGATAAAGAGGTTTTAATTTCCACTGTTCTGACCCTATATTTGGAATGCAATTCATCGTAAGGTTCAAAAGTTTGCCTTTGGTTGGTCGCATTGTCAGTCGGAAACCAACAAGACGGCTAACTGGCATCACATCTTTTGCATCCGCGTAGGGTGGGGTGCGTGATGTGACACTTAATCTCACAGTGTTTAGCAATCCTCAATTTCTTGTGGAGTACTCGGTGCTTGTAGATCTAGTTCATCCAAGAAGTCTTGCTGTTTCTTACCTTTAATCGTGGTCTGAGGCTTAATCATTATGAACTATCTGAATTTGACCTAGACATAATTCATCATGTTAGAATTTAATTTAATTTTAATTTGTACTCTTCTGGTAGCTCCATTATCTTTAAATAAAGTTATTTATCTCACATGTTTACGTGTCGTGTCTTTTTGTATTTCATTTTCCTCGTATATGCCTTAGATTAGTACTTTGGCGTTACTTAAATTTATAGTCATCTGACAGATGCTATTCATCAAATTTTATGTCTTTTTATTTTTGGCATCTCTTTTGGTCAAATAGACTCTACCATTGAGTTCGGAGCGTCGAAGAAAGTCAGTTTAGGCTTTCCTAAAAGTTAATTTGGACTTTTGTATGTAAAGGAAAAAATGGTCATTTACCTATTTACGTGTCATATTTTTTCGTATTTTGTTTCGTAATTTGGACCTCACCATTGGACTCAGAAGGTCTGAGATAGTAAGAATACACTAAAAATTTGTTTATTTTGAACAAGGGGTATTTTGGTCATTTACCCCTTTACGTGTCTTTATTTTTTGGGGCCTCGTCTTGCAAAACGGACCCTACCATTAGTCTCAGAATATCCAAAATAGTAAGGTTACACTATTCATATGTTTAATTTGGACTTCATTTGCTTCATATATGACCCAAGGGCAAAATAGTAATTTTACTTTATTTATTAAATAATTAAATTAATTATTTTCCAGGGGTGTAATTGCATAATTTTTTCATCAGTTGGGCCACAGTGGAATTTCTTAGAAATTCTGGGGTCAAACTGTAAATAACAAAAGGTTTGGTTTATTTAGTTTTAAATAAATCAGAAAACTAGTGGGTTCGGTTTAAATTCAAGTGAACCGGTCCGGTCCGTTCGTAAGCCAACCGGTTTAGCCGGTTTTGTACATAATGCTGACGTCAGGATGACGTCAGCCCTAATGTTTTAATTTAAAAATGAAACGCTGTCGTTTAAATAACCCGTAACCTATTTGGATCCGGATTTACCCAGACCCGAAGTTTGACCCGTTTTTCAATCCGACCCGAATAGTGTCGTCTTCCCCACAAAGGTCGACACTGTTCATCATAAGCCCTAATTTTTACAGTCGACATTTCGTGGCATATCTCAACCCTATTTCTTCTGTTTTCTTTTCCAAATGTCTCCTAGGACTCTAAGGTATGTTTTTACATCGCTTTAGAGCTTCGAGTTTATCTCAAAGGCTCGGTTTAGGTCGTGATAACCAGACCTGTAATACCCACAGTTCATGCTCATTTCTCGATCATTTTCAATAAGGTTAGGCTTGTTTTGATCCCCTTCTTCATGGGGTTTCATATTTCGTTCTTTAAAATACGTTTTGAGGTGCAGTTGGGGTGTTGGGTTTAAAACCCGAAACCTACAACTCTATATTTGAAGATCATTTCCTAGGTTTTATGATCGCGGATGTAGGTTTTCATGACCCTCATGACTTCTTTTTGAAGCCTCGACACACCAATCTTAGTTTAGTTGCCATGGATTTAGACCTGCTTCAAGCAAGGTCCTCCCATGGCGGTTTCTGTTGGGTTTGATGTTTTGAGGTGTGTTTAAGCTTAAATTTCGTGCTTGTTCATCATTTAAATATGTTCTAAGCATTATATATACAAAATCCAGTGCTTAAAATAATTCCTACTCAGGAAAATTCTAGAGAGAGAATTATATAAAAAGTTGGAATTTTACCTGTTTTACAAGGATTTCTGTGATATCCCTGACCCGGGATACGACACATATACCGAGGCAAGTTGATTGAATAGTGTAACATGGTCCTGTTTAGAGCTTTATATTATTTTATCGTATGTACAGTGTCGGGTAGTACCTGAGCAACTCAGAACCTTACCTCAAAAAGCGTGCATGCATGCAACCTATGCATGCATACGTACGTACACATGCATAGTTCACGAAATATTAGTGTATGTATACACGACTAAAAATACAATTATACGTATTTATATGGTTATAAATACATGTATAAGAATATGTATTTGATGTGTATATATATATATATATGTAATATACATGTATTTATGTATATATGTATATGTGTAATAATAAAAAGGAAAAGAAAACAAGAAAGGGAGGGAAAATATCAGTGTGTGCATCACTATGTGTGTGTGTGTGTGCATCACTGTATGTGTGTGTGTGTTTGGGAAACCACACCAACCGACTTGGTGATGGTGTGTGTGTATATGTAATATAATGTATATATATGTATATTTGAGGGTACGTGGATGGCTACAGTTGAAGGGGCGGTTCTCTGCAGTCAAGAATGACTGCAAGAGACAGAGAGAGAGTGATAAGGTAGAGAGAGAGAAAGAGAAAGAGGAAGAGAGGCGGTGGAACCTTTTCTCTTTATATATATGTATACGAGCGTGAGTTGAGGGACAAAAAGGAGACCAAGATTTAGAGAAGCATTGCCAAGGGACTCAGGAGCAGAAACAGAGAAGTTTAGAGGGTCACAGTGGGCTAAAAACCGAAACCCAGGTCAGAGTTTTAAGTTCTGTTATTTCAATTTAGAGCATGAAGCTTGTATTTATTTGTAGGGTCTAAATCAGCATGAAAAATGGAACTTATTGCAACAAGAATGATAGAAAATGTTTAGAAACCAAAGAGAAAAACTGAGTTGTAGGTTGATGGATAATTTCGGGTTTCATGAAAACCTAGGATTATAACTTGTTTAAAGTTTCTAGAAATAACCTATACCAGTGCAGAAACACACTAGGAGAATTTTAGAGCCAAAACAGTGATTAAAATGCCATGAAAATAGAAAATAGCACTTGGCCGGAGAATCGGCCGGAGATGTTTAAACCCCTATTCGTGAAGATGGGGAGGGATTCAATGGAAACCAAGAGTGGATTTGAAATCCTTGGGAAGAAGGGAAGAGAATGGCATTCAAAACGGGGGGAAAAACCATCGGAAATTGGTCACCGTCGCCAGAGAAGGTGACTGTTCACCACCGAAACCCTACCGGAGTTTTGGGGAAGACGACCGGAAAGTCGTGTGACTGTCGGGTTGGAATTTAACCGGATCCGGGTTCGGATCGGGTCGGTACTCGACCGGAAATAAAACGGGATTGATACTGTGTCATTTTGGGTTTTTAATTTAAATGGATTTGGGTTGTTTGGCTAGGGAGATAGGAAATGGAAATTGGGTTTGGGCTTATTCCAACCACGGATAAGGATAGGGACTTGGGATATTGGAATCCGGTTCTTGAATTAAACTGAACCGTTTGGTTCAGGAGAGGGGCAGACCGGTTTAGGGTTTCTGGTCCTGAACCAACTGGTTCAGACTGTAGCTTTTGGAAATTGTGAACCGGCCCCAAATGTTTTAAGAAATTCCACTAAGGCCCAAACAGGAAAAATTAATAAAATATTAATTTTACAAAAATGCCCCTATTCCAAATATAGGTCAAACGAAGTCCAACTGATGCAAATGAATAGTCAAAACTTATTATCTCGGATAGTTCTGAGTCCAATGGTGGGGTCTGTTTTATGAGACGGAACCCCGAAAGATAAAATACCGTAAAAGTGCAAAATGACCATTTTGCCCTTTTTAGTACAAAAGTCCAAATGGAATTCCGCGAAAGCCTAAACCGACTTTCTTCGGCGTTCCGGAACTCAATGGTAAAGTCTAAATTAGTATTTGAAATACTTATGATGGAAAGGCATAAAATTTGATGAATAACATTTGTTCTGAAACGAAATTACTAATATATAGGGAACTCGAAAGGCAAGGGCACACTCACGGATTTCTGATATAGAATCACAATAGAGGTAAGTGGATCACTTTCTCTTCCATATGGTATTCCCAAGCCAAAGTTTATTCATTACTGCCAAACTTGTACTATGAACGTTCCAAATGTTATTGTTTTTCCACAATATGATATTGTTCTATCTTGTGGACATTGATTGACTATTGTACTATTGTTATCATATTGAACCGTGCCTTGAAAGGCTTACTGTTATGCTTTACTATATATATGATATTCCATTTTCATACTCCTATGGAATCACAAATGATCATGCTATGTTTATAAATGTTGGAGTTAGTGCTCAGTCACAACATCCATCTGATGCTTCTGTGACGAACTAGTCCGTGAACGGACGTGTGGCAAAAGATGTGAGTTTAACTGAGAGGTATGCCGGGCCTCGAAATACGAAAAGGGACTGCCATCCCCTACTACAGATTATAAGCATCTCGATTGGATTATTGTTAGGGATATATTGTTGAATGGTTACTGTTTCTTATGGATTACTGTTTCTTATGGATTATCTTACGTTGTTCATTGGTTTGATTGTAATCATTTATTGTGGCAGTACTTTTATTGTGACAGGATTATTGTTGAGAAATCCTTATCACTGCTTATTCATTACTCCTGATTGTATATTGTGCCCCACTATTTATTGGCCATCATGACAACTATTCTCATTGGCTATCACAGCATCTTACTTCTTCTGATTGGCTATCATACTTTTATTCATGGATTCATGTTCTTTATAATCATCGATACCAATGTCGGAGATCTGTTTTACTTACTGAGCTTTGTAGCTCATTCCACCCCACTTACCCCCCATTTCAGGTGATGACGCTGCGAGACCCCAGTAGGAGTCTGAGAGCGTAGGGAGACATTTTGAAGTACTGTTCAGTCTATGTTAGTTCTCCCATGTATTCACCACCCCCGGGTGCTGGTTACGTTTAGTTCTCATTTTGTTTTATGTAGAACTATGTCATGTATTTAATAGACTTCTGCTATTTAAATTATTTTAAAAAGACTTCCGCTGGATTACTGTAATTGATAAAGACTTCCGCTGTTCATTGTTTAAGATTTTTAGTACATTTCATATTAGTACTATGATACAGGAATGGAAAAAGTAAGGACGGCCTTCGGGTCGGCCCCGCGACACGAGATCCGCGTAGGGTGGGTTTCGGGTCGTGACAATTTCTCTTTTGTTCTACTTCTGATCATTCCTCTATTCTCCTCAGTTCCTCTTTCTTTGATTTTTTTCGTATGAAGCAAGCATGCTTTGCATGCTTTGCTTTTAAAGAGAGCAACCGACCTCTCTCTCTCTCTCTCTACTGTTCTCTCTCTCTCTTCTCCATTCGTAGCCCTACTTCTAGCCTGCATCTTTCTCTTCTCAATAACTCCCTCTCCCAACTCATAAATTTTGCTTTTTCTCTTTTCTACTTTGCATTAAATTTGCAAGATATTTGGTGTATTATATATATATATATATAATACACATACACTTACACATGGTGGGAGACACACACCAACCGACACACACACACACACTGTACTGTTCACACACCAAGATATTTTATATCATTCATTTATATATATATATAATTATTTTAATAATCTTTATATACATGTACATACATATATATATATATATACATACATGTATACATACTTGCATACATATTTGACTTTATATACATACAATATTTAATTATAATTAAATATACAAATATTTCTTACATTTTAATTAGTTAATCATTAAATTAATTTATTATTCTCTTGAGTGTAAAAATTTTTACACTAATTTTTCTTAATCTCGTAATACGTGCCAAGTGACCCGGTATCCTTGGTTGGGATATTACAAAATCAGAAGTAGAACAGGAAGATACTGCAACAGGATCAGGTCAGTTAAAGTTAAAATTATCATTTTATGTTTTCTGAGTTTTAGTGTATAAAGCATGATAAGAACTTTAGGGCCTTACAACTGAGTTTAAAAGAAATTGAATGCAAAAAGAATGAGGTGAAATGGTTTAAAAATTAGTGAGAAAAAGGGATTTACAGGTTTTTGTGATAAATCGGTTTTAGGATTTGAATGCATGAATCTCGGTTTTTATGATGAGGAATTAATCCTCTTGAATTCAGAAATTGATTAGAAGAGAAAATAGAATAAAAAGATGCATAAAATGAAGGAAATTGAGTTGGCCGGAGCTGGCCAGAAAACCGAAACAGCCACTGAATTCCTCTTTTTTTATTAAACTTGAAATGAAATTTGTGGAAAACAAGTTATATGATGGTGATCTAGGAGGAGAACGGAAGAGAATAGTGTCAAATTTGAGTGGAAATTAGGTCAGAACAGTGGCTGGTTCTGGAAAAGACCACTGGCGTATTGCCGGAGAAAACTTGGACAATTCTTCATTAGTTGTTGCTCAATCATATCATGTCATGGGCACTAATATATATATATATATATATATATATTTTTAAAGACTTGGACATATAGAATTAACTTTTTTGATAAAATAAAAATGACTATAAAACAAAAATACAAAATAAAAAAGAATAAGTATAAGAAAGGGGGGTTGGTGGGTTGCCGCCGGCCATGGCTAAAGCCATCATGGACCATGTTTTGAGGCGAGTTTGGCTGACCATTCCTAAATAATTGAATTGGTCATTTATCATGTTCAAACCATCGACATCTTTTGATGGCCCGCACAGCTCATAGTGCCAAAGCAGTCACCGTACGGTACCATCGACTTTGTTATACTTATTTTGAACCTTACAAAAATGAAATCAAATTTGTGAAAACTGCAAACACTCGATGCTGAGTTGTTACGTTGTTTGACATCTTAATTTAACAGAGATTTAGTGGGTCCCAGGGAGATATCTCCTAAAGCCTGTTGGGCTCTTTTCAACGGCTGTAGTTTATCTTATCAATATTCACTCAGATTTCGATTAGGTTGACTATTGTTTAATGCTTATAGTTTATAGATGATGACGTGTAAACACAATTGAAGGGTCCACGTCGTGTGAAAACAATCATGTGACATCATCTTCAAATCGGTAGGCGAGAATTTCTTTTGCGTCAGACAGTGGTGAATGTGAATGATACCTTAGGCTCGGTAGAAAATGCATGCGCATATGGGGCCCACCTCCACTCCCGCCACCACCACTAGCAGCACCGACTCAATGTGGCGTCGACATCAGCGTGGGGAACGTTTCGCTAGCTCAGGACAACTTGTGTATGGGTCCCACACACATGCCAACCGCATCTGACGGCTTCTAATCGCCGCTAATCTCAGCCAATTGTCCGTTATTGCAACAGTTGTTTGTACCAACGACAAAAAAAGGAGGAGATATCACGGCGAATGGCATGCATGGACACTTGAAGCCAAGAGCTTCATGCGTGTACAAGAAAAAAATTTATTTTTAAATATTATTGATGCTGCACTTTTCGACTCGCAATAAATATGAGCTTCGTGACCTGTAGAACTACTCAAAAAGGGGATCAGAGGACCACCGAATTGGCTCCGGCGGTAGCCTGCTTCGATGCTTAATTAAGTAAACGGAATTGAAAAGACTGTATTGAAAGTTAAAGAATGAGTATAAAAATAAAGCGTACCTTTAGGGTTTAATTTATAGATCGTGGCCTTCCTAAGTTGATTAGGATTCGGTGCCATGAATATAGGGATTTGATCATCGGAGATTGCAGTTACCTTGTGGAATGTTGTATTGTAAGATAGAGAGAATCATAGATAGTAGTTTCCTTGTTGAAGACTGTTTCCGTGTTGAAGACTATTTCCTTATTCCCTGCTTGGCAGTTGTTAAGGAAACCTATAAGGTCGGAACCATATGAAATACTGAGTGAATATTGCCCAGAGCATAAGGTCTGGAGGATATGTGCATGAGAATGCCCTGGAGGCTCCGCCTGCTCTGTATGATCGAGTTTATCGGCTCTGTAGGATATATATATATATATATATATATATATATATATATATGAGAATGCCCTGAAGGCTGTGACTGCTCTGTAGGATATATATATGAGAATGCCCTGAAGGCTGTGGTTGCTTTGTATGATCGAGATTATCAGCTCTGTAAGCACACGTGTCTCAAGGTGATTGATGTGTCTGTTTGGGGTATATCAGTTACTCCCCCCCCCCCCGAGCCCTAGTTAGAAGCTAGGGCTTAACTAGGGTTATGGGCTTTGTGAAGAGTCACACGCTTTGTTTCTCCATTTCTCGAGACGTCGGTTTAATGGGTCATTTATTGCACAACCGATACTTGAGAAGCCATCAGTATTTTCAACCGTTGTGTCGACTTATCTTGGGAGGCTCATATTTCGAATGTGTATATAAAGAGGGGGAAAGGACTTTCATGCCTTTCTTCTGCACTTGCTTCTACAGTATCAGAGACTGCCACCGCCATTTGACATATTTTGAAGGGTGAAGGATATTCGGTGTTCATAGTCTTTTTGGATTTCAGGTTTGTTTTTAGCCCTTTTTACATTCCCTTTCATTTGCTTTGTTACTTTCTCTAGTCTATCATGTTTGGCCCTGAGTCACCATCTGGTTCGGGCAGTTCTTCTAGGGCCATTTCTCAACTGCAACTAGTGAATATTCCTTCTGTAAATGACGATGACAATAGACTGGTAGAGCCCCCCTCTAGTCCGGGAGTTAGGATTGTTGATGCATTCGATGAGCCCCCGAATAGGGCTGGTGAGACCTCTGGTCGGATCTGGTCATAGAGAGGAGGGTGAGAGTGCAATCACTGAGAAAATGTTGATAGGAGTTATGGGAGAAATTCAATCTTCCCTCAAACGTTACTTTCAGGGTCCCGGACTCTCTGGATCGCCCACGCGATGTTAGAGAAGGGGAAAATCTGCGTCTACTTGGCCTGGCTTCCTGACCTTGTAAAACAATTCTTCTGTTGGTTCAACCTTTGCCCTGCAGACCTGAACCTTAACAGTTGGAGACATCTGTTGAGCTTCATTGTGTTGGGGCATATGAATAATGTCAACGTGTCCCTTGACCTGATCCGTAGTAATATGGATCTAAAATTCAAGAGGGCGGAAGGTCTTTATTATATGTCTTTTGATAGTGGGATTCAGACCCTTTACTTCCGTGCCTTCCTCCAACAAGACTTGGAAGAAGTGGTATTTTTTTCATAAAAGAAAGATGGGAATTCAAGGACTTCTAAGGCCAATTCTCAACATTCCCTCGAACCACTAGGCGAAAGGGTGAGGCCCAATTTTCCCTGTGGCTGCTTGGATTTTGTTTTGTAGACCAATTGCCGAGCTGATTAATCTCTGTATCTTTTGTGCAGTTAGGAGCGTTTGGAAAAGACCGAGCCCCTCTCCCGTGCTTCAAGAGCAGTACAAGAAGCTTTTATAGCCCCGTAACCGAGACCATTCCTCCATTGTTAACCCTGATAAGTTGATGGCTACCAGAGGAAGTGTTGAGTAGCTTGCAAAGGATATGATGGCAAGGTGGGAGACCGAGCCATCTTTCATCTGTGGTAGTGGGAGAGGCTTCTTCCCTAGTGGACCCTCCCATCCAGACGAAAAGGCAGAGGATACTTTCGATCTCTCCTGACCCCACTGAGGGGGAGAGAGGGGCACCTGCCCCCATTTCTGTGGTCCCCCTAGCCCCATCCAAGCAAGCGGGCAAGAGGGCGTCATCCTCGGTGGCCCTTGATGCTGTCAATTAGGGGGCCAAAAAGATTCTGAGGGACTTTTGGGACAAAGGCTCAACCAAAATTAGACCGCAGAAGCCGGAGAAGCTTCTTGTTGACTTGGCTTCTCTTTAGGTCAAGGTAAGTTCTTCGGGTCTTTATCTCTTTTCCTTTTTTCCAAGTGTTCTGGCTGGGTACTGAACTGTTTTCTTTGTACACTGCAGACCCTGCACACTCTTGCTGCTCTGACGGAGGTCTCTCCCCCTTCAGAGGAGGTTGACAAACTTCAGACCGAGCTAGGACGATCTCAGGCTTCAGCTTGGTACTGCTCAGTCCAAGGCTCACGACTCTGCAGAGAAGCTGAAGGAGAATTCTCTGATCATCATAGAGTCAGAGAAGTACCTTGCCGTTGAACAGGCAAAGAGGCTGCAGAGGGAGATAGACGGCATGCGGTATCAATACAATCAAAAGCTTGAGGATGCAGTGGAGCAGGCCAAGCTGGATAACGAGATGGAGATGAAGATGGAACTGGAAGGAATGGCCAACACTCTGATCATGTTCAGCTTTAACAACTTTCGAACTAGGTTCCTTGCCAAATTTCCTGACTTCGACATAGCGTCGATTGTGCCTCAGGGGTTACCCCTCCCGAGGTCACTGTTTCGAGCGAGATGGTCGACGTTCTCCCTGCCGAATCCCACTGAGGTTGTCGTCGCGAGTGAGACGGTTGATGCTACTCCTACCGATCATTCCCCAACCGTTGAGCCTGCCTCTGCTGATCAGGCTTAGGAAATATGCTTAGTTTAGGTTTTTTGTTATCTCTTTTTTTTTTTTTGAACTTCGATGTAACAGACTTTTTTGCTGAATGAAACAACATTTTCTTTCTCGAATGTCTTCGTCCTGTTTTTCTTGTGTTTTGGTTGACCCTTGTAGTATTTCCTTTGAATTTGCAGGTTGATGTGAGAAATTGCTGCAAGTGAGGCTGTTTTGGATTCCCTCCAGACCAGCTTTCAACGGTTGGCGGTTGTCTTCCTGAACTGTAGTTGCGATAAGACAATGATTGTAGACCAGTTCTGATTGCTTCTCCCTCTTTGGATGAGATAAGAAGGAAATTTCAATCAGACATGTAGGGATCTGACCTTGATCTTGTGTCACATATATTGAGAGTAAATTTTGAAGAATTCTGAGGCAGTTTGTTTTGAACCCAAGTTTTTTGTAGAAAAAATGGTGTCTTGTGTCTGTCACTCTGATGATTGAGACTTCTGCCTTTTAAGTCATTCAGACCAGGACTGAGATACATCCGAACTGATGGTCTTTTGTCGTATACGTGGTTCATCAGGGATCAGCGGAATGGTCAAGATTGAGAGGTCTGTATGTTGGACCGATGGCCTTTGTATAAAGGTGGTTCGGACTCTGTTTGCTTTGATCAGTTCGGTATGCTTGGGGAAGCCTTGTATCTTGTCGTCTAAGTATCCGAAAGGATGGTTTTATATGTCATTCATTTATACAGCTGTCTTTTGGGTTTTCGAGGCCAACCCTTTATTTAACCGTTGCGATGGTTCATCTGGGTGACTTTTGGGCTTCAAGGGTTTATATATATGAAAGAGATGCGTACGGTTGTGCCCTATCCTTTTACTTTTGCTCTCATACTGTTCCCCTATCGGAGAGAATTTGAATGCCTTTTAGAGGCTTACCGTTTTCCCGGAGATGATTGACGATTATCAGTCCGAGTTGGGAATGATTAAACTGTGGCCGAGAGTTAACCTTCCCATTGATTCAGTCTCCAAGGAAGGATTAGAGGAGGCAAAGATCTTCTTGTCCATCTTAGCATCCGGTCGAGATTTCTTCGATTGGAGGTGGACCCTCCTTGATTCAACCGAGGCTTGGAGCATTGGTGATGAAGATGAAGGTGGGATGCCTCCTTCCCTTTGTGTCTTGGCTAGAGATCCTTGCTCAAATCGGCTGGGGTGTCATGCCTTGCTTTGAGGGAGATGAATGAAGGTCTCCTGAGACCTGAGAGCCCTCATCATCCGTTGGTATTGAGATAAGTGACAGTGATGATGAAATGGCCTGGGTGCTTCTTGCTGCAGATTGGGGTTCAGGGTTCCTTCCTTTCAAATGGAGCCGGCGGCGGCGGTAATGGAAAGTTTGGATCCTGGGCCCCTTTCTCATTCAAGGAAGAAAACCATGATGTTGTGAAAGCGTAGTGATGCCTTTGTTGTAGCTTTTGTGTACTTGTTCTATTTCCAGTCTTCTTGTACTGATGTAAATTTTCTGAATCATTAATAAAATTGAGTTCCTTCTTCTCAGATCTGATGTTCTTTGTATTTGAATGCGCTCTTCTAGAGTTGAAACACCTTTTCGTGCACTTCTGATGACTAACTGTTCTAAGAATAGATCAAAGAAACTTTGTAGAAGTCTTGAATCAAAGTACTTCAAACCTGCTCGGTACTGTAGTACTTGTTGCTTGCTGGTAGATAAGCCAAATAATCTAAGTATCAACTCTGAGGTATTCCAATCTAGGAAACTTTAGTTTGAAGACGTTTGGAACTTCCGTCTTTGGATGGACTAGATCATAGAATTTGTGTATTGAAGATGGACCAGGCTCGGAAGGCCTGTGCATTATAGATGGACCAGGCTCTGGAGGCCTGTGCATTAAAAGATGGACCAAGTCCTAAGATTTGTACATTATAGATGGACCAGGCTCTGGAGGCCTGTGCATTAAAAGATGGACCAAGTACTAAAACTTGTACATTATAGATGGACCAGGCTCTAGGAGGCCTGTGCATTATAGATGGACCAGGCTTTGGAAGCCTGTGCATTATAGATGGACCAGGCTCTAGAGGCCTGTGCATTATAGATGGACCAAGCTCTAGAGGCCTGGGCATTATAGATGGACCAAGCACTAAGGCTTGTGCATTATAGATGGACCAGGCTTTGGAGGCCTGTGCATTATAGATGGACCAAGTACTAAGACTTGTACATTATAGATGGACTAGGCTCTGGAGGCCTGTGCATTATAGATGGACCAGGCTCTAGAAGCCTGTGCATTATAGATAGACCAGGCTCTGGAGGCCTGTGCATTATAGATGGACCAAGCTCTAGAGGCCTTGTGCATTATAGATGGACCAAGCACTAAGGCTTGTGCATTATAGATGGACCAGGCTCTGGAGGCCTGTGCATTAAAAGATGGACCAAGTTCTAAGACTTGTACATTATAGATGGACCAGGCTCTAGAGGCTTGTGCATTAAAAGATGGACCAAGTCCTAAAACTTGTACATTATATATGGACCAGGCTCTGGAGGCCTGTGCATTATAGATGGACCAAGCACTAAGGCTTGTGCATTATAGATGGAACAGGCTCTAGAGGCCTGTGTATTAAAAGATGAACATTCCATGGAGGTATTAAAAAAGAAAGAAACATCTCTATTGATAATACTTCCGTAAATGTTCCACGTTCCATGGCCTAGGAATAGGCTTCCTAGTCATGTCTTCTAGCCAGTAGGTGGTAGGCCTAATAACTTTCGTCACTCTGTAGGGGCCTTCCCAATTTGGTGACAACTTTCCCATGGTTGGATCCTTGGTGTTTTGAAAGACTCTTCTTAAGACAAAGTCTCCGACTTGAAAGCTGACTATCTTGAGCCCCACCTTGGATTTGTCAATCATTCTCTGTTGATAGGCTTCCATCCTAATGCTGGCTTGATCCCTTCTTTCTTCAAGCAAATCCAAATTTTTCATCAGCTGTTGATCATTGGATTCTTGTTCAAAGGCTTCAGTCCTCAGGGTTGGCATACCGATCTCAACCAGAATTACTGCTTCTGTACCATAGGCTAGTGAGAAGGGAGTTTTAGAGGTGGGAGTTCTTCTGGTTGTTCTGTATGCCCAAAGAACTCAAGGGAGTTCCTCTGCCCACTTTCCTTTGGCCTACTCCAAGCTTTTCTTTAATCCATCAAGGATCATTCGATTGGTGACCTCTGCTTGCCCATTTGCTTGTGGATGGCCTAGAGAGGCAAAGTGTTGCCTAATGTTGAGATTTTCACAGAATTTCTTAAAGCCTTTACCAGTGAACTGTGTCCCATTGTTAGAGATAATCACACGTGGTATACCGAACCTGCAAACAATGTTCTTCTAGGTGAAGCTCTTAACTTCCTTTTCTATGATATGTGTTAGAGGTTTAGCTTCGGCCCACTTAGAGAAGTAGTCAATGGCTACCAAGAGATACTTCCTGTTCGATGGGGCCTTTGGTAATGGACCCACGATGTCCATCCCCCACTGAGCAAAGGGCCAAGGACTAGGAATCGGGATGAGCTCGTGATGAGGTTGGTGTTGATATAGGGCAAATCTTTGGTATTTGTCGCACTTCTGGACATACTCCTTAGCCTGTTTTAGCATGCTGGGCCAGTAATAGCCCTGAGACAGAGCTCGGTGAACTATAGTTCTGCCTCCATTATGATTCCCGCAAATACCCTCGTGTATTTCAGCCAAGACATATTGTGATTCTTCTGGAGCTAAGCATTTTAACAGAGGTTAAGAATAAGACCTTCTGTAAAGTTTGTTGTTCAAGATCAGGTACCGAGCCGCTCTGATTCGGATTCTCTTGGCTTTGTTTTTGTCTTCTAGGAGGAGCCCAGATTGTAGGTACTGGAGGATTGGAGTTATCCAGTTCTGAGTCTGTTCAGCAATTTGAGCAACTTGGGCTTCCTCTATGCTGGGTCCTGGCTGATTGGAGATTTTTACTATGGAGTTTGCCTCAGACTTAAGGCGGGACTGCCATGTTTGCCAAAGCATCTGCTCTACAATTCTGGCTTCTTTCTATTTTCTGGATAGTGAACGTTTAGAAGGAATGCTTCAAGTGGTTCACCAGTTCGGAGTATCGAAGCATCCTGTCATCTTTAATGGAGAATTCTCCCAGGACTTGGCTTACCACCAGTTGGGAGTCTGAGAAGACTTTAAGGTTCTGAACCTCGCATTCCAGGGCCAACTTGATGCCTAGGATTAGGGCTTCATATTCTGCTTCATTGTTGGAAGCTTTGAATCCCAGGCTGACTGCTTTTTTTTTAACGTGAGCCCACAAGGGACTGTAGTACCAGGCCTACTCTTGATCCCTGATCGGTTGATGATCTATCGATGTAGAGCAGCCAAGTTCCTTAAGTTTCGATGAGTTGTGCCTTGTCTTGAAGTGCCGGGGTGAACTCGGCAACAAAATCAGCTAAGGCCTGCCTTTTGATGGAGTTTCGAGGTACATATGATATGTCAAATTCCCTTAGCTCCACAGACCACTTCACTAATCTTCCCGATACCTCAGGTTTCCTCAATATTGACTTCAAAGGATAGGTAGTTGGGATTTCAATTAGATGAGCTTGGAAATAAGGACGGAGCTTCTGAGCCGATATCACCAAGGCGAAGGCTAGCTTTTCCATTTCTGGATATCTCTTTTCTGTGTCGAGTAGTGCTCTACTAACGTAGAATATAGGCCTTTATACTCCCTTGTCCTGTTTGACTAATGCGAAGCTGACCGCGTTCTCAGAGACTGCAAGGTACAAGAGTAGCTTTTCCCCTTGTACTGGTTTTGACAGAAGTTCTGGGAGAGGCTAGATGCTCCTTCAGTTCTTGAAAATCTCTCTCGCATTCTTCCGTCCACTGTAAGGCTTCGTTGCCCTTTAGAGCTTTGAAAAAAGGTAGGCAGCGATCGGTGGATTTGGAGATAAATCTGCTTAGTGCTGCGATTCTGCCATTCAGTGCCTGAATGTCCTTTTTGGTTTTCGACGAATTCAGTCCAATCAGAGCTTGGATCTGAGTGGGGTCTGCTTCGATACCCCTTCTGAGAGACAATGTATGCCAAGAATTTTCCCTTCGTCACCCCGAAGGTACATTTCGAGGGGTTGAGCTTCATCTTGTGTTGTCTTAGTATATCGAAGGTCTGGGCTAAGTGCTGGAGGTGACTACCTTTTTGCAGACTTTTGACTAGCATATCATCAATGTATACCTCCATGGTATTGCCGAGCAGCGGGCTGAACAACTTGTTTACCAACCGTTGGTACGTGGCTCCAACGTTCTTCAAACCGAAAGGCATTACTCTGTAGCAGTAGAGACCTCGTTTGGTTATGAAGGCTATCTTCTCTTGGTCTGGAGGGTACATCTGAATTTAGTTTTATCCAGAGTAGGCATCCATGAAGCTCATGAGCTCGTGCCCCGCAGTGGCGTCAACCAGTTGATCTATCCTTGGCAGTGGAAAGCTGTCTTTGGGGCACGCCTTATTGAGGTCTGTATAATCAACGCAAACCCTCCACTTGCCATTTTTCTTCTTGACCAGGATGGTGTTGGCTAGCCACTCGGGGTAGAACACTTCTCGTATCATCCTGGCTTCAAGCAGCCTCTGGACTTCCTCATTTATAATCTGATGCCGTTTAGGAGCAATCAGCCTTCTCTTCTGTCTGACTAGGTGGGTGATCTGGATCTACAATCAGCTTGTGAGTTATGAGGTTAGGATCTATACCCTCCATGTCTTTGGTCTCCCAAGAAAATATAGAGAGGTTGTCTTTCAGAAACCTGACTATCTTCTCTTGCTCAGTGTGTGTCAGGTCTGGGCCGATGTATAAATAATGCCCCTCTAATTCTGAACTGACCAACACTTTGATGGGCTCGCCAATGGGTTTGGCTCGGCTGTCTCGTCCCCTTGGGCTCAGGGGTTCTTCGATGCTGGATGGGCAACCTTCCTCCTCGGGAGTGTGGGTGAGAATTGGATCTATACAGTCCCTAGTGTACTGTAATTGCTATTGTAATAACCTGAATTTTTTTTTTAAATAAATAAAATTTTCAAGTTATTATTATTATAAATTCCAATATTATATGTGTGTGAATAATGAATAGTATATATGTTAATTTTATGTGTTATGTATATATGTGGGATGTGCATGTACATATATATATATGTGATGTGTAAATATGGGGGTGTATTTAAAAGTTTATATATACATATATATGGGCAGATGTGTGTGCACGTGGGTGTGCAGGTTGAGTGAGCCTCATTCAAAGAGGCATGGTGGGCTGTGGGTGTGTAAGAGATTTGGTGGCTGATGGAGTGAAGAAATAGGTTTGCTGTGAGTGTGTATATATGTCCATAGGCGTGTGCATGTGCAGACCAAACCGTGGGTCTAGAGAGAGAGATATAAAGAGGGAAAGAGAGGTTGCCGAGTGTATATGTGTGTGTGTTTATTGGGTTCTGATTTTTAAAAGAGACCCAAAAAAGAGGAAGCAAAGTGAGGAGCTGTGAGGTTGAGAAATCAGAGGCAAGCTAAGGAGTAAGAGACAAGCACCATTGTTGAGGTAAACACCTCAACCCATTTACTTTCTCTCTCTAGAATCTCATATATGCATAATCTGTTTTGTAGCCTATTGTTTAGATTTAATTCTTGGGACTTATAGTGCATGAAATATGGAGTAATTAGGAAGAATAACCAAGTTAAATGGTTGAGAAATGAGGGAATAAGACCCAGTTGCAGGTCACGGCCATGGGGGATGGGTCTTGATATTTTATGTGTAAAACTTTGTTTAAAAGATGGGAAATTCAAGGGGTGAGGTGCAGAAACATATTGGGATCAAAATAGAGGTTGGGTGGTGACCAAACAGTCATGAAAATGGAAAAGGAAGGGTCAGCCGGAGAGTTGACCAAGGGGTTTGACCCCCTATTCGTGGCATTTGAGTGACCCGAACCAAAAAATGAAGGTTGGATATGGAATCTACAGGAAAAATGGAAGAAAGTAACATTTTAAAAACATGAAAAGTCCGCCGAAAAATGGTCGTCGGCGCCAGAAAGGGCGCCGGAACCCTACTGGTGTGTCGTCGAAAAAACGGGGAAGAAGGGAGGTGTTCCGGGTCGGGTCCGGGTCTGGGTCCGGTTCGGGTTCGGGTCGGGTCCAGGTCCGGGTCCGGTTCGGGTTCGGGTCGGGCTTGGACCGAACCACCCTGCCACGTGTCACTCTCTTGTTTTAAATTAAAAATGGGTTAGGAGTGTTTGGCTGTGAGGTTATAAAATTAGAAATTAAAAATTAAATTGGAAACAGGGATATCCTATCCCTGTTTTGGGATTGGCCCCTGTTTGGTTAACCGAATTGAGAATAGAAGAATTTGAAATTACAAATTTGCCCTTGGACTTTTAGGAAATTAAATCTGACCCCAGAACTTACAGAAATGTCACTTTGACCCCTAGACTTTTGAAAAATTATAATCTGACCCACTAGAATAAAATATTAATTTAATTAATTTAATTAATTAATTAATTAATTAATTAAATTAATTAAATTATTTAAATATTCTAAAATAACCCGGAGTCCAAATGGGACAAGTCATTAGTGTATTTTGACTATCTCGACCATTCTGAGGCAAATGGTGAGGTCCGTTTTACGAGACAAGGGTCCCAAAAAATAAAAGACCCATAGTAACCTTTAAAATTACCAAAATGCCCCTGAATTGAAACACAGTCAAACGAACTCCGAATTAAGTGAACAAATAGTGAAACTTTATTATCTCGAGCATTCCGGACTCAACCATGGAGTCCAATTTGTGAAAAGAGGTCACGAAATGTAAAGACCCGCGAAAAGTACAATATGATTGTTTTGCCCTTTTTAACCCAGATGTCCGAATTGAGTTCTACGAAACCTAAACTTATTTTCTTCGACGTCTCGGACTCAATAGTAGAATTTGATTTAGCAAAATAGCAACTTATAAAATAAAGACTTAAAATTTGTTGAATAGCATCATTTAGGAAACAAATGAACTGAGTCACATGTTATGATTTTAGGGACACGAAAAAGCAAGGAGAAGGCGATCTGACCTTCGGTATTCTCACAGTGATCCTACTATTCTACGAGTGCACTTTCCCGGGTTGAGGTCGATTATCAGGTACGATATATTGTGCTAAGTAAGAAATAGAATTGAGTTTAGGAGTACTTGTTCTGCTGACTTGATGCTTCACATGTTTGCTTGGTTGTTCACATGCTTATGTGCTTCATGCTATCTTGCTATAAGTTGGGTGATAATGTGAATAATGATTGTGTGTATATCGCATGTGTTAGTGTCACATCCCGCACCCCACCCTACGCGGATGCCCAAGATGTGATGCCAGTTAGCCGCCTTACCGATCTCCCGACCAACAATGCGACCAACCAAAGGCAAACTTCTGAATCATACGATGAATTACATTCCTAAAGTAGGGTCAGAACAGCGGAATTTAAAACTATTTTATCTCGGGAATGCAACTCAACTATATACCTCATAAGTATGTACCACAGAGCACATCTATAACCGATATATAACACAGAGCATATCAGATTCCTCTAGAGTACCATTACCATGAGCCATGTCCCTACACATCTATTACATATGAATAAAGACAACTATATCATCACGCTCACCTGAATAGCCAAGATCAATCCATTAGAACACAAGTCTCCACATGTTATTGCCATCAGATCCTTACTTGGGAATGCCTCTCAGTCCACTAGTGACATGTCTTTGTGCTTTCTAATCCAATGGAGATATACCCTGAAAAATGTTAAATAAATAGAATGAGCTTAAACAAGCTCAGTGAGTAACATAGGTTCTTGCCATGGGTTTCAAAACCAGTTCATATATATATATATATATATATGCATGCTCAAATGTAACTCAGATAGAACAATGCAGCTCAAGTAGAACAGATACAGTTCAAATAGAACGGATACAGCTCAATAGAACGGATATAGCTCAAAATGCCTAAACCTTCCCCAGGCGATGTGGGATGGCATTACTTCCCATCCACCCCCTCACATGGAGGGCCTCATATCGCACACCTCCGGCTGAGGTCGGTATCAGAGCGGAACAGATACAGCTCAAATAGAATGTATACAACTCAAATAGAATGGATATGGCTCAAAGTGCTTGAACCTTCCCCAGTAATGTGGGATGCGGCACAAGATAATCCGTCAATCACCCACCCCACACATGGAGGCCCATGTCCCCACAGCACACTACCGGGTCGGTATCAGAGCGGAACAGATAGGATTGAGCGGATGCTGAGTTCTGGGCGTCCCACAGAGCCAGCTATCCATCTATTGATATACTCAATCCCGAGGGGCCCAAGACTCAACATGACAAGATAAACACGAATCAGACTCCAATAGCATAGACAAGTTAGAACAATAGACTCCAACAAAATCAGAACATGAGATATCAAGAAGCAGGATAGAATCATGCCAAATGTAGTACAATACAAGGAATATGCATGAAAGCAAGTGCATTAAAACAATGCAGTGTATAAAACAGTTCAGCATATAAAGCAGTTTAGTATACAGGAAATATACACCAAGTTTGGAGTCCGAGTTACTCACAACTTATGCTTATCTCCATTCACATATATCCTCCAGATGCGTCAGGTACCTCTATGCGTATCCTCAATAATCATCACCCTGAATAATCATCATTAATCACTTGATAGATCAGAATTTAATTATTCATGACTTATCTATCATCTTAGGAGTCTATCGGATCACCTACGATAGTCTAATGGCATATCGCCCTCTCTTTGGGTTTCAACTGAAACTATTATATTCTTTAATTAAGTTTAGTGGCTATCGGGGTTATAATATAAGTCATTTGGACTCTATCGTCATCTATCAAACACCTATTTAATTTTTATGTAAGGCATTACAATTTTGCCATAGCTTGAGCACAAACTAAATTTATTTTTATTGATTATCAACCCTAACCATAAAAGATGTCACATTGTTAAGGAGCATGGCAAGCTACAATTAGCATTTTATTAACAAATATTGGGTAAGCATAGGAGTAGAGATGTAAAAGAAGCAATCACCTGATGTTAGTACTATTGGATTCGTCCAAACTCAACTCGTGCCCATTCGTCCAAACTGCCTTAGATAGCTCAGGCATCCCTTCCGCAGAATGGATACCCATAACATTTGTACCCCGAAGCATTTGAATGGCCGACAAGACACCCACAGCTGTAGCATTGAAAAGGTCATATGGCCGATTAAAGATCATAGTTCGATACACATGATCAAAATTAATACTTCGGCAACTGACAGCTTCTAAGTGTGCAGCAAAGTGACACTTCACAAAACACATAATCCGACCATGCACTTTCATCCTTGAGCCAACAGCTCCCTTATTACCAATTACACACCCAAAATCACATGGAACTATTGCAACATCTACATCTCTAACATGACATCTAATGTTGTTCCTGACCCACTCAACAATGAGCAAGCCCCTAACGACTTTGCTTCTGCAGCAGCCAACTACAACTCTTCTAATAACCCCATTTTCTGTTGCTCGAGACAATCAGGGGAGCTGATTTGGTGAGCTTCCTCCGCTGCTTCTATCAGCTTGCTTCAACCCGAACAGTCGGCTTCACCTTGTGACTGGATTTTCCATCATGTATAAATTTCCTTCTCCAATACACTGCTGTAGTTCCCTTTCTTCAACCTCAAGAACTGAACCATCAATGGCACCGCTACTGCCATGTACACAACAAGCCCCTGTTCCCTCAAGACCAATACACCAGCCGCAGAATCTGATCAATAAATCCCCCGATTCTACTGCGCAACCAACTATATTTTCGTTCCCTCTGCTGTTGGGATCCTCTTCCACCGCTACACTCTTACGCACATATATATACCCAAACGCTGTCATCGCAACACACACACATATACATACAATCAATTACAACCCATTCTCCTGTTCCGCGTCGCAACCCGCAAAATCGCAAGACCCATTCACTCTTCTTCTGCTGCACTCCATCGCTACACCACACACATACATATACCTGCTGCTTAGTGTAATTAATTAGCCCCAAGCCTCTAACGACTCTGCTTCTACAGCATCCAATTTTCCTTGCTTCCAGCTGCTTCTCTACATCTTCAATTCCTGCCCTTTTCTTGCCGCAATTACCTCAAAGACTCGCCAATAGTGACGACAGAACAAATTGGAGAGGATTCTTCTGTTCTTTTCCTCCAATTTCTCCACAGATATATATATATATATATATATGTATCTTAATCAGTTACACCGACCCCTCTCACTGGTTCCTACGGCTTCTCACTAGAAGCTTCCTGAACCAATTCACTTCATGAAGATTTGGCACATATAACATGTTATATTTACTTTTATTTTTATCATAACAAGCAACTGTAGCTCCCTTCTTTTCTTGAAACTTCCTGATCCGTCCATATATTTATATTTATATACACACATATACAACAGCTTTTATCTAGAAGCTGCCACTCCTGTCACATCCCGAACCCCACCCTACGCGGATGTCGAGGACGTGACTGCCAGTCGGTCGCGACGCGACCAACCAAAGGCAAATTCTGAACTTTCCGACGAATTGCACTCCAACTGTAGGGTCAGATGCAGCGGAATTTAAAACTTTTTCTTTCTGTCACGGGAATGCAACTCACTTATCCATCATAAGAATATGTATCACAGAGCAAGACTAAATCCAGTCAGTCAACAATTCTAATCTCAGAGCATATCTAAAATCAAGCATATAACAACAAAGCAGATCTAATATCTCTAGAGTACCATTAGTTCCATGAGCCCTGTCTATCTAGTATATATCAGTCAAGTCAGTCATAACATACCACTCACCGGACTAACCAGGTTCAATCCACAATAAACCAGTCTCTACAATTCAGTGCCGTCAGATCCTTACTTGCGATGCCACTTGGCCTATTCACGTCATGTCATAGTACCTTCTAATCCAATGGAGGTAATTCCTGAAAAATGTCAGAATAATGGGGTGAGCTTAAATAAGCCCAGTGAGTAACACAGGTTCCCTATCATGGGTTTCAAATCCAATTTTGTGCTTCCAAGGCACATGGATAATTTAGTCATTTCAAAAATAACTATTTTTATAAATCCATTTCATAAGCAGTCTAGTACAATAAAACAGAATCGAACAAACAATACAAACGGATCGGAACATGACATAACCAATCGGTCAAAACAATAACTATTGCTAATATATCGGTCAAGACACAGACTTTTCATTAACGGAACGAATCACAATCGGGACTGAGTGGGAACAATAAGTCAGTCAAGACAGGGGCATATTATCAATGGCTAGAACATAGCGGAGTTGAGCAAGATCAATCAAGACAAGGCATACCAATAACAGGACAGAAACACAACGGAACTAGACCATCTATCAATCAGGCCAGACATATCATCAACGGACGAAATATAACGGAATCGAACGGAAACAATACATCAGTCAAGCAAAGGCATATCGTGAACGGATAAAATTTTAACGGAACTAAACGGAAACAATATACTAATCAAGACACAGGCAAATCATGAACAGGACACAACATAACGAAACTGGGTAAAAACAATATAACAATCAAGTCAGGGACACATCACTGTCGGAACTAATCATAACTGGAATGAACAATGTTTCAATCAAGACAGACGTATCATCAATGGACAGTACACAACGGAACTGGACCATTTATCAATCAAGGCGGACTTAAAATCATTAACGGACGGAACATGTCAGAGCCGGACGGAACATATCAATCGAGGCAGACATATCATTAACGGACAGCACATAACCGAACTGAACGGAATCCCTAATTCGAAGGACACAAGCACATCACATGGAATGTGGTACAAAGGGCGTACATTAAGTACATACATTTAAACAATATAGCATTCAGACAGTATACTATACAAAGCAGTATGATACAACAAAATGTTGTTCTTTGCCTATATCACATGGTTTATTTAATCGTTTCAGAAATAATGGTTCAATATATCCATTTTATCTCAACAGTTCAAAATGGGCAAAACAGTACAGGATGCTAGCACAGGGATCAGGAATATAGTCAATTATTTAAAAAGACTAAAACCATGTCATAAGTGATATAGTACGAAAAGCATGCATTTAAATAATTGCATTTAAACCGTATGGCATTCAAAACAAATCAGTAGATCAAGGGACAGTATCAAAACAGTGTCAGAAGTTACTCACAAACTTTACGCTTATTTCCTGGCATAAATAATCCGATAACCTCCAGGTACGTCAGGCATCTCCATGTATATCCTGAATAATAATCATCAATCATAGACAGATCAGAACTCATCCATTCAGGTCTCATTCGTCGTCTTAGGTATCTATCGGATTACCTAAGATAGCCTAGTAGCCTATTGCCCTTCCATTGGGTCTCACCCGAGGCTATTTCATTCTTTAATTAGGCTTAACAGTTATTAGGATTATATCCTAAGTCATTTAGACTTCAATTGTTATCAGTCAGGCACTCATTCATCCTTAGGGGCAAAATGGTAATTTTACCATTCTTGTCCCGGACCCTATCGTGGTCTTCGGAATAGTCTTTGTCACGACCCGAAACCCACCCTATGCGGATCTCGTATCGTGGGGCTGACCCAATGGCCGTCCCTACTTTTTCCATTCTTTTACCAATGATAACAGTAAATAATATAGACATGACATTAAAGTGCGGAAGCTTTATTACAATTATTGTTCAAAGACTAAACTTCAAACTAACAATAAACTGATCCTAAAACACTCTTAGGTGGTGAGTACATGGGAGAGACTCCATTCATTACTCTTATGCTCCTCAACTGTCTCCTTAAGCTCCTGATCTCCTATTATGGTTTTGTCACATTCTCACCTGAAAAATTTAGTAAGGGGTGAGCTACAAACTCAGTAAGTAGAAGCCTATCCCCAATACGGGTGGGGATGACATAAATGATTACAAGTCAAGGTAACATGATAGCCAGTCATGACAATGATTGCAGTCAACTGTAAAATACCACAATGGCCAATGAATGACAAGGTACAATAACAGTCAAGGGTAACCAATGAATGACAACGTATAATAACTGTCAAGAGTAACAACGTAGCATGAATATAGAATAGGCTCAATGAACACGATCAACATAAATATTGCCACAATGAAACGGTCACAGTCAAGTCCAATGAATCAAACGAATCAACATAGAACTATATCAATTAAAATGGATGATGCCTTTACTCTATTCAGGGTTTGGCAGACCCTCGGTCTTTTGGGGCCCGGCATACCCCCCATTAACATAAATGCATATAAAATGCCCATTAACCTTACTGCGTAAAAACGCCATAATTGCCATATGTCTTTCTGACCCGTAGGTCCCATAAATTGACCCGTAGGTCCAGTCAATCAGATAGCATCAGAAGGGTAATGTGTCTGAGCACAAGACCCGGCATTTAACATAAATTAGGATTATATCGTATTCCATATGAATGTACAAAACATGGAACATCATAACATAGCATACAATAAATAGACATCGATGAAATGAATCAGTCATGCAACATCAACCAATAGGCATCCACCAGGTAGAGCAATATCCATGGTGGGAAACAATAACAGTGAGTACATATAAGAATACAAGATTGGCAGTAATAGAAAGAACGTGGCTTGGAAACCACGTATCAAAGATAGGAATCCACTTACCTCATTAATGTCTTAATATCCCGTGACTTTCTCCTTTCCTTGTGACTTGCCTATAAATCAATAAACACGTTTCAGCTTTCATAACATTTACCGAATTTATGCCTCGTTACTCTAAATACCTCCCTTACTAATTTATGTTTTACGATTTCCATTTTAAATTTAATTTACCCAAGGGCAAAATGGTCATTTACGCGTCTCTACTTTTTGGGTTCTGTTTTCATAATTTGGACTTCACCGTTGAGTCCAGTAGGTTTGAATTAATAAAAAATTCACTATTTACTTAACTAAATCGGAGTCCATTTGACTCACCTTTGACGTAGGGGCATTTTGGTCATTTTGGCATTCTTCGGTTATTATTATTTTTTTTTTCGGGACTCCGTCTCGTAAAACAAACCTCACTATTAAATTCAGAGGGTCCAAAATAGTAAGTTTTCATTATTCGTTCTACTAATTTAGGCGTCGAAATTAAATTTAAAAGTTATTAATTTAAATCATTTATTTAAATTAATTAATCTGGATAATACATATCGTATTTGAGCCCAAACAGACCACATGTGCCTTGGTGGCACAGTGGCTAAGCTTCTCACCCTTTCCCCTTTGGTCACAGGTTCAATTCGCTGCCCATACCATTTTTTTCATTTTCTGTTAATACATTTTTCATTTTTTTTTTCATTTCCTGTTCAAATTTAAGCCAACCATTGGATAGCTCTCCTTTCTAACCAAACACTATCTAAACTCGAATTTAAAAATTTACCCATGAAGTACAAGTGTTGGGCAGTCATCTGAATGGGTGGGTCGGGTCGAACCCGCCCCGGTTTGTCCCAAAATAAATCACAAAACTCCAGCCGTGCAGCACTCTCCCCACGCACGACTGTTCATCTTCTCCGTCAACGGCTACTTGCAGGCGACGAATTTTCTTGCGTTTTCCAGTGGAGTTCACACCTACAAGTCATGGGCAATTCAAATCTATCGTTGGGTTTCCGATCGGAGTGCCGGAACACTCCCAAAACGAGAAAAATCACAGCTCCGGTGGAGCTGCGGAGTTTTTCCGGCCAGCCTCTTTTCTTCCCAAATCTCACACCATTTTCTACACAGTTTGTCCCACTTTATTCTCTATTTAATTTCTGCACTTCCTAAGAATATTTCCTCATGGTTTAAACCGAGTTAGATGCATAAAAATGCCACAACCCGATTATCATTCCCTCCCCTGTACATGCTGTTTTCTCATTCGTTTCTAACCCGTTTTTCTTCATTTTTTTTTAAATGACCCTCTTTCCATGGTCCTAAATACCCTATCATCAAATCTATATTTCATGCTTAATTTTAAGAACAGAAAATCAGATCTTACCTCTTCTCTGTATATTTTTTTTTTCTAGTTGTTGGCGCTTCTGTATCTTATTCTTTCCTGCGCCTGGGCCTGCTTCTTTCCTTATTCTTTTTTTTTCTTTCCTTCTGCTTCTTGCACCATGCACCACAGTGTTGTTTTTTTCCTCTTTGCTTTTTCCTTTCTTTTTTTTTTTTCTCTCCACGAAACAGCCGTCCAAGCCGTGCCGCAGCAGCCTTCTTGTGTTTTTTTTTCTTTACTTCTTCCCAGTTTCTAACGCATGCTTCCTTCAGTTTTTTTTTTATATATATAACTACTCTCTTAATTCTCTCTCTCTCTTGCGCCTTTCCATGTCCTGCGCCTATCAAACCTCCCCTGCCGGCCACACCTTGCTTTTAATTTTTTTTCAGTTACCTATTGTAACTAATTGACATATATTTGCTTACATACTCACACCTATATATATATATATATCCATATAGATATATATACTGTCCACCTTTTCAAATTCCCTTTTTTTTTTTTTTTTCTTTTTAGTTTTTTTTTATTTCTTTTTAAATGTTAGTCTTGTTTTATTTTTATTTATTTATTTATTTATTCATTTATTTATATATATACATATATATTTTTACATTCTATTATCCATTCGTGGTTTGGTCGGGCATCGACCGGAAACTATTCGTACTTCAAAAACCATTAAATTTCCAACCGTTCCATTTTATTCAATATTAAACAAAAAGCTTTAACGGCTCGAGTTTACTTGGCTCACTCGGTTACATTTTGGGTCGGGGTATTACAGTCTTTATATCTTAAGTACAAAGTTCTACGTCCTTTGGACTCCAATCGGTATCAGTTAGGTTCTCATTTTAACCATAGGGGCAAAATGGTAATTTTGCCATTCTTATCCCGGACCCTGTTATGGTCCTCAGAATATCCCATATATCTCATGTATAAATTTGTAAGTCCTTTGGACTTCATTTGGTATCTGCTTTAGATCGTCGGGACACATCGGTCATTTCTCGTTTTACGCGTTGACTGTCTCGGAGTCTTATTTAGCCCTTCAGTGTTCATAATTATCCCTATGATAATTTATCAGATCAGTTTGACCTTTATTCGACCTCTACTTTGAACTTATAGTGCTCAGGGGTATTTTGGTCATTTTATGTTTTGTGTAATTCTGACCCCAATTCGTCATCTAATCAAGTATACAGTCTCACCAGTGTCTGGGCTCTTACCGGTATCAGTCTCGTCCCAATCGGACTTTGTTTAGGTCTCGTACGGTATCAGGGGTAATTTGGTAATTTCATGTGTCATATTTTTCGGCACGTCAGTTCATAAAATGGACCTCACCATTGGGTCCAGAGCGTCCAACATAGTGAAATTGGACTGTCTGTTATGTTTAATCGGCCCTGGGTATCATTAAGGGCAATTCGGTCATTTACACCTACGTGTCTGTATTTTTCGGGACCTCGGTTCATTAAACGGACCTCACCGTTGAGTTCAGAATGCCCGAGGTAGTCAAAATAGGCTATCTGATATTTTTATTTGGGTCTGAGTACCATCAGGGGCAGTTCGGTCATTTATCACTTACGGGTCTGTATTTTTCGGGACTGTATTTCCAAAATCGGACTGTACCATTGAGTCCAGAATGCTTGAAATAGTGAAAATACACTATTTATTTAATTTATTTGGACTCCGTTTGACATATTTAATGTCTAGGGGTAAAATCGTAATTTTACCTATTTAATAAAATAATAAAATAATTATTTTATTATTTAATTAATTTATTCAGGGCTTAAATGAAGAAATTTTTCAAAATCTGGGCCACTGTATGATATCCCAAAACTGTTGGGGGTCAATATGTAATTACATAAAAATTAGGGTTCAGACCCTTTGGTTTTAAGTTCAAACTGTTGAACCGGTCCTCTTACCAACTGAGCCAATCGGTTCAGTCATTTCAGGAAAACCGGGATAACATATCCCTCATATTCCCAATTTCAGTCCCTATCCGTGTTTCAGTTGCCCCTAATCCCAATTTTAATTTATTATTGCCGTAGCCAAACAGCCAGAATTCGATTTTAAATTTAAAACAGTTAACCCAAAATGGCGCAGTTTCAATAATTCGGTGGCACGCTCGTGGACAGACACGTGTCCGAGTCGGTTCAGTGGGTTTAGGCATGTTGGACGAGTCGACCCAGTCGACTCGTCGTCTTCTTCACCATGTCAAGTGCTGTAGCCCTAGTTACAGGTTCGGATTTCTTCAAATTCGTGACATTTCGGCCACGACTTCTCTCTGCCCTTGGTTCCAGTTTACTTCTGGGTGTCATGCCAACGGTTTGGCATCGATTTTATGGATCGAAGCCATGCATGGGGTGCTGTTTGGCCGATTATCGTGCAAAGTTTCAGTTCGATCGTACAACCCCGTTTCTCAACCAAATCGCACGAGGTTTGGCTTGTTGTGACCGTATGTCCATGGGAATCAACATCCCATTTATAAATGTCAGTTTAAAGGCCTATTTTCGAGTTTGGGTTCCATGGCCGAGACCTATAGGTTCGGTTTTGAGGGTCCAAATCAGTGCTCTAGGGTCGTGGGTTGGTGTTTTGGGATCCCAAGAAGGTCTAGATCAGTTCTAGACCATCAAGATTTAGTTTTATGGAGGTTGAATCAGACCCAGTTTTGGAGGTGGTCATCCATGGTGGATGGGTCACGGCTTTGGGTTTCAAGCTGTCTCGATTCCAGGTTTTCATGCCAAGTTCAAGTTGATGCATTTTAAGCTTCATGCACGCATTTCATTAGCCTCAATTAATCAAGACAGTAAACGGCTTAAGGGAAAAATTCAGAAATTGGTGTCTTACCTTTTGACAGTGGCTAACTCCTCCATGGCTCGGTTCAGGCTTGTTCATGGCTTGATCCAGGTTGCCCCAGTGCAGCCGTGCCCCTTAGTGTAGCCACATAATGCACAGCTCCACCCTCCATTGGTGCATCTCCATGAAGATACACACACATATACCATGGGTACACACACACTTGCATGGCAAGCTCACCATGGCAGCCCTCTCTAACCGAGCCCACACACAAGCAGTTCTTAGGTCTCTCATTCACTCTGTTCTGATTACACACAAGACCATTTGTGGCCATAATATTCCACCTCATATATACACACCATACATATATATATATATACACTCTTATACATATACATCTCTATATATATGTGTATATATCAGAGAATTAGTGGGATCTTAGGGCTAAGGTGGGCTGAGGGAAACCATCATGTGGGGTTTGCATGCAACCTCATTGGTCCAATTTGAGGTGGAGCTTGGGTAACTCAGGAATATATACAATTAAGTTGTATATGTGTGCACAAAGGTGTGGGTAGCCCAACTGATAAAGTTTTGGGTAAAATTCATTCCACTTAAAGGTCAAGGGTTCAATTCCCTTGGCCTCCCATTTGGCCCTTTTTCCACATTTTTTGGTTAAGGCCATGTTTGGTTGCGCAATAATTCAGTTTTGGCTATTTCTGTGATATCTCCTTATTCGGAGCTCCGCTTTCGAAGTGGTTTGTTCCGAGAGTTTCATATTTCATTTATCTACAGTGCCAGAGGTTCCGTGTCATTTATTAGTCATTCGGGATTTCCGTGGTTAATTAATTCGAATTCCGTCAGTGTTAAATTGACATTATTTCACCTAATTAATTGGTAATTAGGTTCGGGTATTGTACCCTATTCTCGAACATGTTTTAATTGTTTTATCGGTCTATCTTGACCGTCGGGAGATTAGGGTTAATTCCCTTGATTATTCTCTGAGCTGGTATTAATTAATAATTGATATTGAATTATTAATTATACAGGATCGGGGTGTTACAACTCCTTCCTTCACTATTTTATTATTTAAATGGTAACTTATATATTTATTCTTTAAGTTAGTGTCTTTTATCATTTTATTAAAATTATATAAAATATAATTATATATACTTTATATATACTATTTCCATTCCAAAATATTAAATTATAGAATGCTAACCAATTTGGTATAAAACCGGGACTCGGTATTATTAATATTTATTTTTACCAATTTTAAGACACCGTTCGTATCTTATATTTTATTTATTTTATTCGCATGATAAATTTTTCTGTATCAATTCCATTTATCCGTTTCGGCACTCAATCGTCTAAGTTAATTAATTTCCCTAGCATTTATTATTTTCATTGGCCTGGATTAATTTTATATTTTCTAATAATTAATCTAATCATGATTTACGGTATTTTGGGTTATCTCGAATTATCAATGTTACCGAACCTAATTTCATTAGGTCAGAATATAATCTAGGTCATGTCAAATTTTGGGGGTATTACATTCTAACCACCTTCAAAAGAGTTTTGTCCCCAAAACTCAACTAGTCGTATAGTGAAGTAATTATCTAGTAATCAAATTTATCTACAAGGGAATCTAATGATTCAATAATTTATCTTAAAGTTTTACCTTAATCATTTCTACTGACATGACTTCAATCAACACTTGTCGATAATCTCCAATCTTACAAGTGTGAGGTCAGATCCAGAAAATCCATAATAAGTTCGATTGTCAACCACAAAATATACTATCACACAATTTCACTTCCAGCAGAATATTAACATGTCTATAAGTATCATGCGTCTATAACCGTAAATCTTATAAATTCATATCAGATTCAGACTATTCACTTAGAAATCTTGATTTATAACTCCCCAAATATAGATTGTCACCAAAATTTTGATATCAGATCTATGTTACCTCAAAGTTGAAAATCACCCTCGAATGATTAAAAATTATCTACTAAGGTTATTCAATCAGATTTGTGTTCCCAAATAATCCTTATGACATCAAGAATCAGAATGATCAATACCAAAATTACCTGACCCACAGTCATTGCCTCCCCAATCGATATGTACCCAAGCATAATCATCAAGGTCGGGTTAGCTTACCTATAGTTATTTCCTTTAATTAATAGATCCACCAAATGCATGCCATTTACTTCAAAGTTGGAAATCATCCTCAAAATGTGTTATGTCACCAAAAATCAATATCAAATCCATTTCATCTAAATCACATTTGGCAATCGTTCTCAAATGGTTGGAAATCAATCACTAAGATCATTCAGTGACATTTGAGTTAACAAAATAATCATTTTGATATCCTCAATCACAAATATCAAGCCAGATTTAGAAAATTTCATAATAAGGCTAGTTAACAATCCTCAAAATATCTACCATCACCAAGATTTGATATTAAATTCATTTCACATTAAATCGGATTTGAAAGTCGTCCTCCGATGAATATAATTATTCACTAAAATTATTTAATCATCTCTTATTTCATCAATGAATCATTTCGGTATCCATAATTATAATGATCAATAACAAAGTTAGCTAACCTAGAGTCGTTTTCCTTTCCAAAAATTACTATGCATTTGATTAGTTTAATTGCCTTAAAATCATCAATTCCATCATAGCATAGTCTTTTTCTTTCAATGATTATTAACTGTAGTGACTAAACATGCTATCGTCACTAAAATTATTCATTCATTTAGTCGTCTGAGTCACTCAATAGTTCGTAAAGTCAATTCTAGTCTGATCTTTTCCCAAAGAAGTATTAATCTAGAACTTACCTTTCCGCTGCGCTACTCCGATATAAACCTCGAATTTTCAAGATCGTCAATTCCACTTATAGGCCTATTTCTGTCTCCCGAGAAGTATTAAGTATCTGATCATCATAATTATCCAAGGAAAATCAACTTCAATAAGGTCTCCAAAGTTCATTAACAATTACTCAAATATCACTCGGTGATACTAGTGAATCTCCAATAGTTACAACTTCAGATCAGTTGATCCTTAGTCCTTAGATTCCTTAGAATCACTGATTTATCGTCTATTACTAAAGACTTCCATAATCCCACGTCTAGTCTCCAAAAGTGGGACCTAGTATTTATGGCTCAGGTACTCTGTGATGTTTAATCCATGACTTAATGCTCTGTTATAACAATGACTCCCAAATCATTTCACATCGTATTGTCCTCAAGCTCCCATCGTGTATAGGTAACCTTAACCATTTTTACTTAATGTCGCTATGTGGTAATAATGGATCTCCAAAATTTACCAACCAAAGCTCTGATACCACTCTGTCAAGACCCACACCATCGTAGCACAATATTGTCCGCTTTGGGCCTGGCCCGCACGGCTTTGTTCTTCACTGGGCCTTTACCCAGGAAAACGCATTGTGCTAAGTGGTGTGCAGCCCCCCCTTATGAATACCTTTGCTTTCTCCTCCCCGAGCGATGTGGGATGAGTTTACCCTCCCATCCACCCCCACAAGAAACTCACCGTCCTTGGTGAGGGCCCATCTAACACATCTCCGGTCGGGGTCCGGCTTTGATACCATCTGTCAAGACCCATACCATCGTAGCACAATATTGTCCGCTTTGGGCCTGGCCCGCACGGCTTTGTTCTTCACTGGGCCTTTACCCAGGAAAACGCATTGTGCTAAGTGGTGTGCAGCCCCCCCTTATGAATACCTTTGCTTTCTCCTCCCCGAGCGATGTGGGATGAGTTTACCTTCCCATCCACCCCCACAGGAAACTCACCGTCCTCGGTGAGGGCCCATCTAGCACATCTCCAACTGAGGTCGGTATCAGAGCGGAACAGATACAGCTCAAATAGAACGTATACAACTCAAATAGAATGGATATAGCTCAAAGTGCCTGAACCTTCCCCAGTAATGTGGGATGCCGCACAAGATAATCCGTCAGTCACCCACCCCACACATGGAGGCCCATGTCCCTACAGCACACTACCGGGTCGGTATCAGAGCGGAACAGATAGGATTGAGCGGATGCTGAGTTCTGGGCGTCCCACAAAGCCAGCTATCCATCTATTGATATACTCAATCCCGAGGGGCCCAAGACTCAACATGACAAGATAAACACGAATCAGACTCCAATAGCATAGACAAGTTAGAACAATAGACTCCAACAAAATCAGAACATGAGATATCAAGAAGCAGGATAGAATCATGCCAAATGTAGTACAATACAAGGAATATGCATGAAAGCAAGTGCATTAAAACAATGCAGTGTATAAAACAGTTCAGCATATAAAGCAGTTTAGTATACAGGAAATATACACCAAGTCAGGAGTCCGAGTTACTCACAACTTATGCTTATCTCCATTCACATATATCCTCTAGATGCATCAGGTACCTCTATGCGTATCCTCAATAATCATCACCCTGAATAATCATCATTAATCACTTGATAGATCAGAATTTAATTATTCATGACTTATCTATCATCTTAGGAGTCTATCGGATCACCTACGATAGTCTAATGGCATATCGCCCTCTCTTTGGGTTTCAACTGAAACTATTATATTCTTTAATTAAGTTTAGTGGCTATCGGGGTTATAATATAAGTCATTTGGACTCTATCGTCATCTATCAAGCACCTATTTAATTTTTATGTAAGGCATTACAATTTTGCCATAGCTTGAGCACAAACTAAATTTATTTTTATTGATTATCAACCCTAACCATAAAAGATGTCACATTGTTAAGGAGCATGGCAAGCTACAATTAGCATCTTATTAACAAATATTGGGTAAGCATAGGAGTAGAGATGTAAAAGAAGCAATCACCTGATGTTAGTACTATTGGATTCGTCCAAACTCAACTCGTGCCCATTCGTCCAAACTGCCTTAGATAGCTCAGGCATCCCTTCCGCAGAATGGATACCCATAACATTTGTACCCCGAAGCATTTGAATGGCTGACAAGACACCCACAGCTGCAGCATTGAAAAGGTCATATGGCCGATTAAAGATCATAGTTCGATACACATGATCAAAATTAATACTTCGGCAACTGACAGCTTCTAAGTGTGCAGCAAAGTGACACTTCACAAAACACATAATCCGACCATGCACTTTCATCCTTGAGCCAACAGCTCCCTTATTACCAATTACACACCCAAAATCACATGGAACTATTGCAACATCTACATCTCCAACATGACATCTAATGTTGTTCCTGACCCACTCAACAATGAGCAAGCCCCTAACGACTTTGCTTCTGCAGCAGCCAACTACAACTCTTCTAATAACCCCATTTTCTGTTGCTCGAGACAATCAGGGGAGCTGATTTGGTGAGCTTCCTCCGCTGTTTCTATCAGCTTGCTTCAACCCGAACAGTCGGCTTCACCTTGTGATTGGATTTTCCATCATGTATAAATTTCCTTCCCCAATACGCTGCTGTAGTTCCCTTTCTTCAACCTCAAGAACTGAACCATCAATGGCACCGCTACTGCCATGTACACAACAAGCCTCTGTTCCCTCAAGACCAATACACCAGCCGCAGAATCTGATCAATAAATCCCCCGATTCTACTGCGCAACCAACTGTATTTTCGTTCCCTCTGCTGTTGGGATCCTCTTCCACCGCTACACTCTTACGCACATATATATACCCAAACGTTGTCATCGCAACACACACACATATACATACAATCAATTACAACCCATTCTCCTGTTCCGCGTCGCAACCCGCAAAATCGCAAGACCCATTCACTCTTCTTCTGCTGCACTCTATTGCTACACCACACACATACATATACCTGCTGCTTAGTGTAATTAATTAGCCCCAAGCCTCTAACGACTCTGCTTCTACAGCATCCAATTTTCCTTGCTTCCAGCCGCTTCTCTACATCTTCAATTCCTGCCCTTTTCTTGCTGCAATTACCTCCAAGACTCGCTAATAGTGACGACAGAACAAATTGGAGAGGATTCTTCTGTTCTTTTCCTCCAATTTCTCCACAGATATATATATATATATATGTATCTTAATCAGTTGCACCGACGCCTCTCACTGGTTCCTACGGCTTCTCACTAGAAGCTTCCTGAACCAATTCACTTCATGAAGATTTGGCACATATAACATGTTATATTTACTTTTATTTTTATCATAACAAGCAACTGTAGCTCCCTTCTTTTCTTGAAACTTCCTGATCCGTCCATATATTTATATTTATATACACACATATACAACAGCTTTTATCTTGAAGCTGCCACTCCTTCCTTCACTATTTTATTATTTAAATGGTAACTTATATATTTATTCTTTAAGTTAGTGTCTTTTATCATTTTATTAAAATTATATAAAATATAATTATATATACTTTATATATACTATTTCCATTCCAAAATATTAAATTATAGAATGCTAACCAATTTGGTATAAAACCGGGACTCGGTATTATTAATATTTATTTTTACCAATTTTAAGACACCGTTCATATCTTATATTTTATTTATTTTATTCGCATGATAAATTTTTCTATATCAATTCCATTTATCCGTTTCGGCACTCAATCGTCTAAGTTAATTAATTTCCCTAGCATTTATTATTTTCATTAGCCTGGATTAATTTTATATTTTCTAATAATTAATCTAATCATGATTTACGGTATTTTGGGTTATCTCGAATTATCAATGTTACCGAACCTAATTTCATTAGGTCAGAATATAATCTAGGTCATGTCAAATTTTGGGGGTATTACAGTTAGTATATTGTGTGTGAATTATATTCCTTGAGAACTATTGAGACTATGAAATATGTGATTGAAAGCATGCTTCATGTATGAATGAGTTGCATCATTGAGATTACATTGTGGCATGAATGAATCAGAGCATATTGGCATAGTGTGGTTCTTTGTACATGGCGTGAATTGAGCACGTGGTGCTGTGCATTATGAGGGTGCAGATCCTGTGGTGAAAAACCCAAAATCGGCCATTAGGTACTCGCATGCTTGACGGGTTCCGGACCGTGAAGCAAGAAATACATGACGGTACTCATGCTAGCGGGGAAGGACCGTATCATGAGACATGGGTGGCATAGAGTTGCATGGGTGTGTCACGCATACTGATTCATATATTGTATACTGTTCATATACTGCCATAATGATATTGAATGCCATATAGAAATAACTGTACACATGCACATGCCACACCCTTAATTTTGTTTCTTGCATTAGCATTATATTGTACCAGCAGTTGAGCTGACCCATTCGTTGGACAAACATTTCAGATGATGCTCCAGCTGTACGAGATGTAGAGATGATTTGATTGTGAATTTTGTTTGGCCCGAGGGGCGCATGTAATGTTGTATAAGGGCATAAGCCCGAGACTATTTCTTATTTTGTATGTCGTGAACAAATGGACCAGAACCTATGTAATGTATCAAAACAGTGTATGGAATGTATGTGATTATCTTTAATTGTCTTTATTTCTTTATTATTTTAATTTCTTTTTGTCTCGTTACTCGTACCTCAGGTTCGCTGGAATTCGGGGCGTGACAGCTATTTGGTGGCCTTCTCCTTGAGTGCAATGGCATGGCACTCTCGAGAAGTTGGTTGGCATCCTCTGACAAAGTGAACGTTTTGATTGTAGACATACTTCAGACATTGATGGAGGGTCGAGGTGACCACCCCTATCTGGTGCAACCATGGTCTCCCAATTATGACGTTGTAGGGAGATTTCATATTCAACACCATGTACTCTGAAATGGTGGTCTTCTGCCCTTCTCCTTTTCCTACAGTAGTAGGAAGGTAGATTCTTCCCAATGGGGTGCTGAGATTGCCATCAAAAGCTGCCATCATGGCAGTAGTAGGCTTGATGTTGTCGTGGTCCATTCCCATCTGTTTGAGTGGCTCATGGAACAGTATATTGACGGAGCTGCCAGTATCGACCAGAATTCTCCTGATCTCGAAGTTGGCAATTTTGAGAGTGATGACGAAGGCATCACTGTGAGGGCAATGTACCCCTGCTAGGTCCTGTTCAGTGAATTGGATCTCTGGTGCTGGCTTGAGCCTCTTTTCCACGTTGGAGATCTGCAATACGTCCGGGGCAGCCCTGGCCTCCCGAGCGTATCTTTTTCTTACCCTGTTGGACATTCCTGTAATAGGGGAGTCAGCATGGAGGACGTAGATGACAGGGTTGTTCTGCCTCTGAGGCTCATTTCATCCTTCCCTCTGCTCCTGCCTCTACTCGGGCCTCTGGTCTGGCCATTGTTGAGGCTTGTCCTTTGGGGTTTTGTCTTCCGTCTTGCTTGACGAACTCCCGAAGACGTCCTTTCTTTATGAATTGTTCTATCTCATATCGGAGGGTCCTGCATGAGTTAGTCGTATGTCCATGATCTTTATGGAAATTATAATACTTACTTTGGTCCCGAAGGCTGGGATCTCCTTTGATTGGTTCCGGCCACCTCAGGTTTTCCCGATCTCGGATTTTTCGAAGTACCTGGTTTGGCGTAGTGTTCAAAGGGGTAAAGTTAGTGAACTCCCTTGGTCTGAAATTATACACAGCTCTAGGTGTTGTACTTTTTTCTGGACTCCTGGCCCTTTTCTTGCTGGAGTCCCTTCTGTGGTCCTTCTTCTTGTGATCCTCCCTTTTCGGATTATCCCTCTGGGTCTGATCTTTGCCCTTCTGGGATGTGCGGTTGGCTTCTTCCAAGTTGACATACTTCCTGGCCTGATCCATTAATGCCTCCATATCAGCTGGAAGGCTCTTCGTCAAGGAGTCTCTGAAGCCACCGTGAGCAAGTCCAGCAGTTAAGGTGCTACAAGGAATTTTGGGCTCCAGTTGGTGATCTCCGTGAGTTTGGCATTGAAGCACGCAATGTAGGCTCTGAGGGACTCCTCCTTAGTCTGCTTGACATTTAACAGGAATTCTGGTCCCCTTCTGAGCCTTCTGCTGGTTATAAACCTGTCCAGAAATTGCCTACCGAGCTCATAGAAGCTGGTAATTGAGTTTGGAGGGAGGTGGTGGAACCATTTCAGAGCAGTTCCCTTCAAGCTGGTGATGAAAGTCCAGCACATAAAAGCGTCAGAGGCCCTGTGGAGGGCCATCGTATGCTAGTAGTGTGAGAGATGATCTCCTCGGTCTCCAGACCCATCGTACAGGGTGAACTTGGGTACCATGAACTTTCTGGGCCTTTCTTCTGACATGATGGCGTGAGTGAATGGGGTGGCAAGTCTTTCGAGTAATCTGGCCAACTCGTCTTGCTCTGGAGGGTTCTGGGGACCTCTCAAAGTAATTGTTCAGTCCATAGACTTAGAAATTTCTTCTACCCTCCGCGGGTCTCTGAACCGGACATCTTATGAACCTTGTCTTACAGCCTCGGCTTCAGGGTAGTCAGGCTGAGTACGCCCCTCGGAAGGAAGAGGGTTCCGAACTGGAGGAACTGGTGCTACTTGGGGATGAGGCTCCTGTTGTCACATCCCGAACCCCACCCTACGCGGATGTCGAGGACGTGATGCCAGTTAGTCGCCACGTGACCAACGGAAGGCAATTTTTGAACTTTCCAGTGAATTGCACTCCGACTGTAGGGTCAGATGCAGCGGAATTTAAAACTCTTTTTTTTTTTTTTTTGTCAAGGGAATGTAACTCATGTATTCACTGTAAGGTTATGTACCACAGAGCCAGTCTAAAATCTAACAGCTAACAATTCTAACCTCAGAGCATATCTATAATCCGACATATAACAACAGAGCAGAACTATAATCTCTAGAGTACCGTTTAAATCCATGAGCCATGTCTATATCTAGTACATATCAGTCAAGTCAGTCGTATTACATCACTCACCTGATTAAACAGATTCAATCCTCAGTAATCCAGTCTCCATAGATCAGTGCCATCAGATCCAACAGATATCATTCCTGAAAAATGTTAGGGAACGAGGTGAGCTTCGAAAAGCCCAATGAGTAACACAGGTTCCCTGTCAAGGGTTTCAAAACCATTTCTTGTTTACAAAGCACAAGAGTAGTTCAGTTGTTTCTGAAATAGCAGTTTTATAAATCTACTTTAAATGCAGTTTCAGTAGAATAAAGCAGGACTGAACTAAACGGAACAACAAATCAGAACAGACGGAACAATGCATGATGCCAATATATCAACGAGAGTATAGGCAATTAATTCAAATATTAGAACAGATCAGTACTGGGCGGAACATAACAGGGCATAACAATAATATATCAGTTAGGCGCGTAATCAAGCCTACTTATGCCAGACCGCTCATAATCAGAATGGTACCCAGAGTCAGACACATCATAGCAGAACAAAATCGGATAGACCATAAAACGGAACAAGACAGACCGAACAAAACAATAGTAGGACGGGACAAAATCATGCCGCGTACAATACAGTATAAAAGTTTGCATTTAAAAACATGCATTCAGATAGTATAACTTTTAAAACCATACAGTGCATCAAAATACAGTATCTATGCAGTAACTTATATACCAAGTCAAGAATTCGGACAGATCATAACGGAACTGGACCATATATCAATCAAGACAGACAGATTATTAACGGACGGTACATAACGGGATCAGACGGAACAAAACACCAGTTCAAGTCACAGGCATAATCAAGGACAGAGGCATAACAAGACGGATCATAATGGAACAAAGCAGAGCAATACATCAATCAGAACAAGACATATCAAAACTGAACATGGCGGATCAAAACGGTACAATATCAATCAGGTCAAGTCATATCGGAACTGAACATGACGGAACAAAACGAAACAATACATCAATCAGATCAAGACATATCGGAACTGAACATGTCGGAACAAAATGGAACAATACATCTATCAGAACAAAACATAAATGAACTGAACATGACGGAACAAAACGAAACAATATCAATCAGGACAAGTCATATCGGAACTGAACATGATGGAACAAAATGGTACAATATCAATCAGGACAAGTCATATCGGAACTGAACATGACGGAACAAAATGGTACAATATCAATCAGGACAAGTCATATCGGAACTGAACATGACGGAACAAAATGGTACATATCAATCAGGACAAGTCATATCGGAACTGAACATGACGCAACAAAACAAAACAATATCGATCAGGACAAGTCATATCGGAACTGAACATGACGGAACAAAATGGTACAATATCAATCAGGACAAGTCATATCGGAACTGAACATGACGGAACAAAACAAAACAATATCAATCAGGACAAGTCATATCGAAACTGAACATGACAGAACAAAATGGTACAATATCAATCAGGACAAGTCATATCGGTACTGAACATGACGGAACAAAGCGAAACAATATCAATCAGGACAAGTCATATCGGAACTGAACATGACGGAACAAAATGGTACAATATCAATCAGGACAAGTCATATCGGAACTAAACATGACGGAACAAAACGAAACAATATCAATTAGGACAAGTCATATCGGAACTGAACATGACGGAACAAAATGGTACAATATCAATCAGGACAAGTCATATCGGAACTGAACATGACGGAACAAAACGAAACAATATCAATCAGGACAAGTCATATCGGAACTGAACATGACGGAACAAAATGAAACAATATCAATCAGGACAAGTCATATCGGAACTGAACATGACGGAACAAAATGGTACAATATCAATCAGGACAGGTCATATCGGAACTGAACATGTCGGAACAAAACGGAACAATACATCTATCAGAATAAGACATATCAGAACTGAACATGACGGAACAAAATGGTACAATATCAATCAGGACAAGACATATCGGAACTGAACATGTCGGAACAATATATCAATCAGAACAAGGCATATGCTACTTTAAATATATGCTTTTTAAACAGTATAACGTTCAAAACAGTACAGTGAATCAAAATACAGTAACTAGACGGTGTACTTATACACCAAGCCAGAAGTTCCAAGTTACTCACAAACTGTTACGGTTATCTCCTTGCACAAACAATCCGATAACCTCCAGATACGTCAGGCATCTCCATGTATATCCTGAACAATAATCATCAATCATATACAGATCAGAACTCATCCATTCAGGTCTCATTTGTCATCTTAGGTATCTATCGGTTTACCTAAGATAGCCTAGTAGCCTATAGCCCTCTCATCGGGTTTCATCCGGGGCTATTTTATTCTTAAATTAGGCTTAGCAGTCATCAGGATTATAACCCAAGTCATTTAGACTTCAATTGTTATCAGTCAGTTACTTCTTCAGCCTTAGGGGCAAAATGGTCATTTTATCACTCTTGCCCCGGACCCTGTCAAGGCCCTCAGAATAGTCTTTATATCTTAAATATATAGTTCTACGTCTTTTAGACTCCAATCGGTATTAGTTAGGTTCTTATTTTAACCATAGGGGCAAAATGGTAATTTGTCCATTCTTGCCCCGGACCCAGTCGTGGTTCTCAGAATATCCCATATATCGTATACATGAAGTTCTAACTCTTTTAGACTTGAATCGCTATCAGTTAAGTGCTTATTTAGCCTTAGGGGCAAAATAGTAATTTTTCCATTCTTGTCCCGGACCCTATCGTGGTCCTCAGAATAGTCCACATATCTTAGATATGATTTTCTAAGTCCACACTGAAGGACACATTAGTCGTTTCTCGTTTTACACGTTAACTGTTCCGGAGTCTTATTTAGCCCTTCAGTGTTCATAATTATCCTTATAATAATTTATCAAATCAGTTTGACCTTTATCTTGCACTCACAGTGCTCAGGGGTATTTTGGTCATTTCATGTGTCATATTTTTCGGCACGTCAGTTCATAAAATGGACCTCACCGTTGGGTCCAGAGTGTCCGACATAGTCAAAATAGACTGTCTTTTATTTTTATTTGGGTCTGGTGCTATTAGGGGCAGTACAGTAATTTGTCACTTACAGGTCTGTATTTTTCGGTACTGTATTTCCAAAATCGGACTGTACCATTGAGTTCGGAATGTTCGAAATAGTGAAAATACACTATTTATTTAATTTATTTGGACTCCGTTTGACATATTTAATGTCTAGGGGTAAAATCGTAATTTTATCAATTTAATAAAATAATTAAATAATTATTTTATTATTTAATTAATTTAGCAGGGGCTTAAATGTATAATTTTCCCAAAATCTGGGCCACTGTGCAATATTTAGAACTGTTGGGGCAAATCCGTAATTTTCAGAAATCATTTGGGGGTTAAAACATAATTACATAAATTAGGGGTTCAAACCCCTTGGGTTTTAGGTTCAAGAACTGAACCGGTCCAAATACATTGTGAACCAACCGGTCTGTGACCCTCAGAAAACCGGAATTAAATATTCCAATTAACCTCAATTTGCCCCCTATCCATGTTCAGGATTAGCCCAATCCCAAATTTCAATTTTTAAAACCTGTAACCAAACAGGCCAATTCTTAAAACATCAAACATCAAAACGGTGCAGTTTTATTAAAACAGTGGCACGGTCTTGAGGCGACACGTGTCCGAGTCAGCTCGGCTTGGCTCGGTCAACTCGGCCGAGTCAACTCCATCTTCCCCAACTTTTCTACGCACTGTTGCCCTAATACCAGTCCTGATTTTTCTCAATTTCGTGCTATTTCAAGCACGTTTTTCAACATGTTTTGATTCCAAAACATTTCTGGGAGTGATTCCAACAACATAGCAGCATTTTCATGCTTCGAATCCACGGATTAAGCTCTGTATAGCCGATTATCGTACAGAGTGTCAATTCGGTCGTGGGGCCTTATTTCTCAACCAAATCGCACAATTCTTGTCTTGTTGTGACCCTTAGAACAGGGGCTTCAATTCCCCATTTATAAATTTCAGTTTGCAAGCCTATCTCAGGTTTTGGGTTCCATGGCCGAAAAGAATAGTGTCAAATTTGAGGGTCTTCCAGTGTGTTTTTGGGTCGCGTATCGTGATATTCAGAACCCTAGAAGTGTCTAGTTCATGTTCGGACCCTCAGTAATTGGTTTGGTTGAGGTCGATTCAGACCTGCAACCTCAAGGTCATTAATGGCGGATTTCTTTCAGTTTTGGGGTTTTAGCCCTATTCGACCCTCCCAATTAATTCAGAATAGCCCTAAGGTCTCACAAGAGTTTATATACAGTTTAAATGGATTAAAACTATCAGAACAGTATGTCAAATTTTAACAGAAAATTTTTCAGTTTAAAGAGGAGTATACCTTGGTTCAGGCCATTGTTCCTCCCTCCCATAGCTCAGTTCAGACCTTGGCACCTTAGGTGTGCCCCAGTCCCAGTCGTGCAGCACACAGCCCCCTCAGTTCCTCCTCCTTTGGCACCTCCATGGACACACACTTTGTGTATATCTCTCTACCCACTTTCTCACTCTAACAGATCTCATGCACCAATTTCTGATTTCTCCCTCCTCCAATACACATATGGAGACTTGTAATGCAAATTTTTTCTCCTTCAATACATCTCTCAACCTCATGATAAATCTGCATGTATTTTGGTTAGAGGAGAGGTCATCATGGCTGAAGTAGGGTGATGATGAGCTAGGGAGCATACGGGTGATGCAAGGGTGTGGTGTTGCATGGATGGCCATTGGCCAGTTTTGGTGGCAGATTAGGATAATTCAGTGTTATATACATTTCTGTTGTATATATGGACATAAAGATAATAGTAGCCCAGTTGGTAATTTTTGGATGAGGTTTCTTTTTACTCAAAGGTCAAGGGTTCAATTCCCTTGGCCTCCCATTTGGCCATTTTTTCCATATTTTTGGTTAAGGCCACGTTTGGTTGCACAGTAATTCAATTTTCAATGTTTGCTACATAACTTTCATTCCGTAGCTCCTTTTTCGATGCGGTTTCTTCCGAGAGCTTCATAATTCAGTTCGCTTCAGTGTCAGAGGTTCCATGTCATTTATTAATCATTCGGAATTTTTGGGGTTAACTAATTCGGGTTCCGTTAGTGTTAAAACGACATTATTTTACCGATTTAACCAGCAATTTGGGTTCGGGTATTATACCCTCTTTCTCCAGACATATTTAATTATTTCATCGGCCTATCATGACCGCCGGGATTATGATTAATTCCCTTTACTATTCTGTAAGCCGGTACTAATTAATAATTAGATAATTAATCATTAATTATACAGGGTTGGGGTGTTACACCTGTGGTGCCAGATGTGCTCCCGAAGGCCTTGGAGTCGGGGCTCTAGTAGTGCTCCGGTAATGGACGTTAGGGACGAAGGCTGATGTTCCCCAGCTTGGGGCTGCTGACAGCTGGGGATCTCTGCCAACGCGAGCAACACCCTAGGGGTGCCCAGGCTGGTTATTTGGAGCCTGCTCGTGGGGCTCTTCATTCTCAGTGGTAATAGGGGGTTGTGTTCCCACAGCAATGTTGACCGGCGGGTTTGGAGGACTCGTCCCTTGATTTTGTGTGAGCGTTGCCAATGTTCTAGTTATGGCAAGCAACTGTTCCTGCACCAGTTCATTGTGTCGTTTGATCGATTCGATCTCTTGTTACATGGGATCAACCGTTGGCCTCCTTGCTCGTGGAGCAGGTGGCCGACGTTGAGAGCTTTACGGATTCTGAGTATTCTATCGCGGTCGGAGATTTGGGGCCATAGTTTCCCGGTGAGGAAAGAGATGAGTTTGTGAATAGAGCACTTGGAGATTAGTTGTTCCCATAGACGGCCCCAAACTGATGCTGCACTTTTCGATTCGCAATAAGTATGGGCTCCGCGACCTGTAGAACACTCAAAAAGGGGATCAGAGGACCACCGGATTGGCTCCGGCGGTAGCCGCTCCGATGCTTAAGTAAGTAAACAGAATTGAAAAGACTGTATTGAAAGCCAAAGAATGAGCATAAAAATAAAACGTACCTTTAGGGTTTAATTTATAGATCGTGGCCTTCCTAAGTTGATTAGGATTCGGTGCCATGAATATAGGGATTTGATCATCGGAGATTGCAGTTATCTTGTGGAATGTTGTATCGTAAGATAGAGAGAATCATAGATAGTAGTTTCCGTGTTGAAGATTGTTTCCGTGTTGAAGACTGTTTCCTTATTCCCTGCTTGGCAGTTGTTAAGGAAACCATAAGGTCGGAACCATATGAAATAATGAGTGAATATTGCCCAGAGCATAAGGTCTGGAGGATATGTGCATGAGAATGCCCTGGAGGCTCCGCCTACTCTGTTTGACCGAGTTTATCGGCTCTGTAGGATATATATATATATATATATATATGAGAATGCCCTGTAGGCTGTGACTGCTCTGTATGACCGAGTTTATCGGCTCTGTAGGATATATATATGAGAATGCCCTGAAGGCTGTGGCTGCTCTGTATGATTGAGATTATCAGCTCTGTAAACACATGTGTCTCAAGGTGATTGGTGTGTCTATTTGTGGTATATCAATTATATTATAGAATATTAAATGAATTTCTTTTTCTATATATAAAAAGTTATTGTTTTTTGTTAATTTTTTAAAATTGACCCTTTCTTTAATTTTTTAAAATTTTGGTAAGAGTGAAGTGCTCACATAAGTAGAATTGTACAGCTTGATAAAAATACTTTAGGTAATTTTATTTATTGTTAGACATTGAGTTATGTGTACACGAATATTCTATGTGAATTGTGATAATTATGAAAAGAACTTATATCTAATTGAAACTCTTACTCGTTCAAATTGATTTTACTAACATTGATATTAGCATTTAAATCTTATTGTTGTCTCACTAATTGTGATCATGTGATATAGAGATATACGTATTGCATAATATTTTTTATATATAGATATATATATCAATCCATCAATTTATGTATACTCTCCTATAATTATCACGTAAGGTTTTGAGTAATTACTCTTTCTAAGATTCTTTTTGAGTGGGTTGTGAAATTGATAAACGACTTTTACGTATAACGTAGTCAATCTATTGACGAGGAGTATCTCTTGTAGCGTTCTAAGAATTTTCGTAGTGTTTTAAAAAAACTTGTATTATAAGCCGTCTCTTTTGCTTCCATTGTTCTTAATCTGAAGAGGTAACCAAGTTAACACCCTTTTATGTTTTAAGTATTTCTTTCATTGGTATCGAAGCCATAAGCTTGTGTTTGCTAATATATGTGTGGTATGCATGTATATTTATTAGGAAAAAAAATCATGCATTTAATATTGCACAATATTTAACCCACTTGGTTGTTTTTAAAATGATAATTATATGAACACATTTTGAATGATCTGTCACTGTGGATGTGTTCTTTATAGCAATGTTTTGAAACTTAAATTGTTCGATGAACAAAAAAAAAGAAGATCAAGTCACAAGTCACTGGTTCAATTGTCGAGTCAATTGGAATCGAACTGTGACATCATATTTACGTCATATGTATTATTAATATTAATTATATATTAAATTATGATAAATCCTAAATAGAATATGATGAATTATGCATGAAAAGGGAAAAAAATTCATATTTATAAGATAATTTTTACAAATAGAATATTAAAAATTTAATATCAAAATTAAGAATATTCTTTAAATTATGTTTAAAGTCACTAATTGTGATAATTTCACATGAAAGATTGAAGAAGTATGAAAAGATGATTTCAACAATTAGCTACCCATAATATTTTAGCAAGATAAAATCTAATAATATGTGAAAAAATAAATGCACATTGGAAATTGATATATGGTAAAATGACAAACATATCCAAAGCGTGACACGTGTATGTACAGAGCTCTTTAGGGTACAGATCAGGAAATATTGTTTTATCAAGAGCAAAAAGACACAGGGGGCTCCAAGGTACACAGTTCAGAACATAGCACCGCCTTCTATATCCTACCGACCTCAAAATAAGGAAATAAAGTTCAATATGACAACTACTATCTTTAGATATCTTTAAATCCCTGCTTTTATGACTCCTAATCCTATTCAACTTTGTGATCTACAACTTATAAATAAGACCATACGGTACACTTTTAATTTATGTTCAATTCTTCTTTTCAATTATAGTTTTACTTCCTTCACTGATTTTATCATCGGAGCGGCTACCATCGGAACCTTCCTAGTGACCCTCTAATCCCGAGTTCTTGACAGGTAGCAAAGGACGGGAGTCCCCTCTCTGATAAAAAAGAGCAATATTAGTCTGGCACCGTTTGTGAGAACGACAATCGTTCTTACTATCTTTTCTTCAAAACAACAAATTCTTTGTCTTTCTCTTCCAAAAGACAATGTCCCCCAGCCTTCGTCTTACAAAGAATTCCCAAAACCCTTAAAATCAGCCTCCTACTGGAAGTGGAAGGGGACAAACACCCAATCGTTTGAAACAATTACTTAATTGGATTTAACAATAGTCTGATCAGATGCAGGAACAACTTATTTTCATATCACAAGTCCTAGATTCACTAACCCAGAGCTAGCAGAACAACTCTCATCCTCCTCCTACTAACGTTGTTCACAGAGGACCTTAGCCTCCCATCACCACCACAGGCAAAGGATCTCCCAACGAGGGATTGCCTGACTTACAACCAGAACATCCTCATGATATTGCTCATATAGAGGCTGATCCCTATACGTCAACAGTTGTGGGGAGAGGGATGCCCACGTTTCATCCAGCTGTCCACTATTAGAGCAAAATGAGGATTCCTACTCCAATGGCCTCAAGAGCCAATCCAGCGCCATATGAATTCCAGCCTCTCGAGACACCAATCCCCCCAATCTTAAGATGGAAACATCTTCCTGCAAACATCAGGCAAGTTCCTCCTCTAAGTCACGGATTTGGAGGTACGGGACAAAATCAACAACGAGTACTGATCCCACAACAAGTTCTACATCGAGTCCGCTCAGAGGGTAGAGGAGATAACAGACTCTCAAGATCAGGCAATCTCAATTAGAGGGTTCCATCCCCTTCAAAGTAGGATGAATTAAGTAAATTGTTCGGGAGGTTATCAATGCCATTTATCTCTGACATAATGACAGAAGAACGCCCAAAAAAATTTGTTGTCCCAAAATTCACCCTCTATGATAGAACTAAGGACCCTGGGGACCACTTATCTCATTACCAACACACTATGACTCTCCATGGAGCTACAAATGCCTTCATGTGTCGAACTTTCGTGACGAGCCTCAAGGATACTGATGAGAATGCAAAATGTCATATTTTTCTCCCTTGATGTTTAGTCTTTTATACTTATTTGGTGCCTAAATGTACTCATTATTCTTATATTTTGATTTAGAATGCAAATGGAGGCGTCAAGTGCAAAAAATGCTAATTGGGCGATTTTCGAACAGTTTCGACATTGCTTCATAATCTGGGAATAACTCTATCATCAGAGCTCCGATTGAGAGGATTCAAGATGCCGTGGAAAGTCGAGAAATAGATCTACAACTTTCATGTTTTGGGTTTTGGAGATTCAGGCTGTATCGAGTCTGCAATTGGGCTTGAAGTTGCTGCACCTACACTACTGAGCGTTTTTAGCTGCGCAAAATTCTAATACGCGGGTCTATACGATTTATTTTTGGAAAGTTCCTTGGTGTGCGAAAATTCCAACTGAAAGCACCACTTTCCTAGTTATATTAGGACTTTATTTTATTTTTAATGGGGGCTTCTAAGAGCGGCTGTCACAGACACGCACACCTCTCTTTCTTTCTCTCTCTCTCTCTCTCTCTCTCTCCCTCTTCTCTAATTTCTCCTTCGAGTTTTCATGGCCGTGCGTAACTAAACTTTTATAATTTGTTGAAGGAAACAGAAGTCTTGGAATCAATAGAAATGTGAGATCTAATTTGTTTTTATTGTTCAATTTATGCTTTGAATATCAGATGTTCTTCTGTGCTTATTTTCATGATTGTCTTGTTTAATTACTAGTAGGCCTACTAGTTTATTCTTAGTTGCAATCTACTACTAGGTTAGATATCAAATCAATAATTGTTTGATCCCTCTAATTTGTGAAGCAACTAAGATTTAATGATTTGCTGCGTAAAAAATTATTAGATCTTAAGAAGAACGTTTGACTAAATTAAATGCAACCGCTTGTGCTTGTGTTGTTTAGTTTCATTGATCTCTCTAGTTTTTAAGGCTGCTACTAGATTAAATCCTTAGTGTTTGTCTTGGGTTGTTTAGTAGTTAGGGTTAATTAGATCGCTTCTTTTCTAATTAACTACGACTAAGGAGAGATAAGAAAATAGTTGCAACGGTGAACATTCAAAGTGTGAATTGATATATACTTGTATCAATGATCAGTTGTAAAATTCCGATGGTGGATGTTGACTTAGACCAATGCTTGTTCTTTTGATTAATTTCAATACTTTAATTTGAATTGTTCCTTAGTTGTTTTTTTTTTTTTTTTAAATTATTTTCGTTATACTCAAAACCCTCCTATCCTTGTTCACATAGTATAAAATTAGGCTAGATACTCTCCGTGGGAACGATCCTTACTCTATTACTACATATATTTTTAGCAGTTTAGGTTTTATTTTTTTGGTTGCCTGCGACAGCACACCAAATTTTGGCGCCGTTGCCGGGGAGTTTTTCTAGTTGATTTTTGTGCTTCCTGTAATCCTTATTTCATTCTTGAAATTAAAAAAGAAAAGAAGAAGAAATCAGTTGATCCACTGCAAACTCGCCATTGATAACCATTGTTTTCCAGTGTAAAGTTCGACAAATACTGGGAACTAATGTAGTGATATATGTAGCAACAGGAACCATTGTGCTACGTGAACACAAGGATGCTACATATATCACCACGGCTACATAATAATAACAAGGATAATAAGCTGTGGTTGCTACATATATCACTACGGCTTCCATTGTTTCCAAAATTTCATTCTTCCTTTGTTTTTAAAATAATAATTAAAAAACAATATCAAGGCGATTTAAGTTTTAGCGTAGAATTTATTTTATTTTATTTTATTTTTATTTTTATTTTTTATTTTATTTTATTCTATATCTTATTTTATTTATTTTATTTTATTATTTTTGTTACTCTAGATTTCTTCTGATTTATTTTTCATGGTTTATTAGATTTTTTTTTTTAATCTATTAATCAAGGTGATTTGCAGTGCAATCTAGAAATAGAGAGAATTTTGTGCAGGTTAAGGAAGGAAGCTCGAAGAAATTCTGAAGATGATGATCTAACTCTTGATTCCCTATTTGCTAGCGATTCTAATTTAGAAGAGGAGGAAGTCATAGCTAGAA